>VYZR01124476.1:5054-19018 GCA_013400675.1 Oxylabes madagascariensis
CAGAGGAAATGACCAGCATTGATGTACTAATCAGTAAGGAAAAAAAGGTCAGGGTGTTACAGGGATTGTTTACAAGCCTTTAAAAATGTTGCATGAAGAAATTTCTTGGGAAATTCAGATGCCATGATAGCCTCTTCTTCCTCCAGACCATTTCCCCTCCCTGGTGTTATCAAGAATGGGATGAGAAACACTGCTGCTGGAAGGAGCAAAGTTGGAGAGGGCTCAAAACAGGCAGGAAGTGATAAGACTTAGTTCTCCACACTGGAGAAAACCAGAGCATCTGCTAGACTACTGGCAATTGTAAGACAGTGGTTTGAATGGTTGTGGTAAAGATACCATCTCAGAGATACATGAAAGTTCATCCATGTTTGTGTGTCTAACTAAAACATCCCTTTAAAAAATTCATATTTTTTCGTTTGGTTTTCCTCACTTTTTAAATTAGTTTAATATGTGCTTTGGGTCAGCCTTTAAAGAACACAGTGGTAATTCTATGACAAAAAGCACGCAGAATTTCAATATTTATCATTTTTATTGCAGTAATGTTACANTAGAGCACCAGATTTTAGGAGGGCTCCTTAGGTCTCCTGTGGCTGAATCTGCTGGTGTGTCAACCTCCAAAGCAGCTGTGGAAGAGCGAGCAGGTCTGTCTTGGGCCTCTAAGTCAGCGCAGATCCCAGGAAAGGTCTGAGCACTGGAAATCATATCACTGCTGAGGTTCTTACTAGCAGAGAGGTGGCAGGTAGATTTTCAAGTCTCAGGATGACATGGCAGAGTTGGCAGTTGGGAAAATCATCTTTGGATCTGAAAACAGAACAGGCACTTATATGGAAGGTGCACAAAGAGAAAAAATTATACAGAATGCCTCATTGTTTTCTTCATTGTTTTTCAGAAGGCTAGATGCACTGTATTAAGTAAAAGCTAATAAATCTATTTTAGCATCCTTATATTGTTCAGATACCAGTTGCTATTCCTAACATTGCTGAGTAATATTTTGACTTCACTCCAGGGCTAACAAATTGTTGCTTTACAATTCTGATATGCCTTATCTTGAAATCTGTTATGACTGTTGCTGCTGGCCGGGTTGGGAAAAAAGGTGATGTGTGTTCATTAACCTGTGTGCTAACTGTTCTTACATCTCACACACCTCAGAGGCTGCTGTGAGCAGGTGAAGTAGGTTTGAAAGGTGGGGGAAGGGACCAAGCACACATCTGTCCCATTCCTGCTGGAGTGCAGCTCCCCAAGCTTACCATAAGGAGGTTACTACAGTCGTGCCCCAAGACAGCTCAGAGGTTCAATTGGCTCAGAGCTGCAGGAGTACCTAGGATTTTCAGTTCTTAGTCCAAGCGCCCTCAAAAGATAGGAAGTATTATTTTACGTCAGATGATATAAGAGATGATTTCAAAATAAGACATTTAGGAAAAAAACCCTTTCCCATTTGAGGCTCTTTGTGTTAATAAATACTTTTGACTGACTCAAAACTACATTTCTCAGTGAACAATTTATTAATTGAAAAATTCTGTCCACTCCAAAATGTCCTGAATCTGCTGTAAAATATTATTAATAGAATAAATAACTTTGTGCTGCTTGACCTGTAAAGCCATTCAGGGTACTATCAGTAAAGTCTTAAGTACTCCCATGTCATTATAAAGGCTAAAGAAATATATTTTGGTACTGGGGATAAGTATTAGAGGGATACTGGGAAGCTGCTAGTCTGTTTAACATCTGTCTTACAAATAAGCTTCATATGCTCTCTTTCTAAATTCTTCTCATTTAATTTGCAAAAATAATCAAGAAGGAACATTTGCTGTCTTTGGACCAAATCTTGAGGCCTTATTCAGGCAAATGCCGACTGAATAATTAGTGATCTTTCCAGCAGAAGGAATATCTGACTGACTGCAGAGTATACAGAACAGCTTGACATGGTTTAGGCTATAGCTTCGTCACCCATGGCTCTGAACACAAGGGGATCTGCCTTGGTGAAAAAAACACTCAAAATTAACTTGCAGTTTGGCTTATTGCCTTTTAATAGGATCCTTGCAAAGTACTAATTGACAAAGTGGTATCTTCCAGGGATGATTATGCAATGCCGTAATATAATGAGCTTTTTTCATTAAAAAAGATACTAAATGTGAACATGGCCACTGCACGCTCCCCACAGTATTATTCAGGTCCCAAACATCCTTTACTGGTGGGGCAGAGGCTTGTGTCCTGTTTCCCTGTTGGATGAGGAGAAATGCCAAACAGTGAACCTTCCTTCAGGCTCTCCTTGCCCCACACCTCTGGAGCTGCCAGATGGCGAGTTCAGAGGGAGCAGGGCCCCAGTTAATGCAGCTGCACCTAATCTTTCTTCAGCCCTGTATCACCTCCCTCATTCCCAGTTCCT
The DNA here is from genome assembly GCA_013400675.1 of Oxylabes madagascariensis. NCBI lineage: Eukaryota > Metazoa > Chordata > Aves > Passeriformes > Timaliidae > Oxylabes > Oxylabes madagascariensis. The sequence goes on from VYZR01124476.1 coordinate 7,438, forward strand.
CTCTGAGTTTTTGCTTTTCTACTTGTTCTGGTTGCTCGTGCCCAGGACAGCCCCAAGCTGCAGTGAGCAGCCCTTTAGAAATGGAACAGGATGAATTTCCTCTTACCTCCAAGGTACCCATGAGTCTGTGTCTTGTCTTTTGTGTTTTCTTTGGTTTATTCTCTGGACTGTGTTTGGAGGATGTGCTTGTCCCAGGCTGCAGCCGACAGGCTGATTCATGAAACTTCAACACAATAGAATCCCAATGCTCTAAATCCATTAGATGAATAAGACAAAAGACTAAGCAAAGAAAATACATTAGGACGTAGAGAAGAATGGACACTGCTTGCACATTTTTCCTGCTAACTTGAAACAACACGAAGAAAGAAACTGTGAAAAGAAATTCAACTCTTTTTCTTACTTGTACTCTTTTAATTATGCTGTCTCTTGTGTAGCTATTGTCCTTAGAAATGCTTTTACTGATGTTCAAGAAATGTCCCTGAGTTCCCCCTAGCTTTTGTAATTTCACCTTGGCTTCTTTTTGTATCTTTGCACTCTTTCCCTTTGTTTTTCCTTTCCATCTACCTTTTATTTTCTCCTGTTCACTCTTCTACTATGCTTCAACCAATACCAGGAAACAAAACTTTTTTTCTAAGAATCATAGCACACTCTGATCCCTGCCACATATGGATTTCTTCCTTTCAGAAGGTTTGCTTGGCCAGGTGAACATCTGTTCCTTAGTATTCTTATGAATAAACAGCAATAATTCTGACAGAGTGAGCTTAAGATGACAGCTTAACTACTTTCACACAAGAACTTAATCGCTCTTTCTTATCTGACTTCCCCTCCTGGATTTGCACACATGCACACACACATACACACACACACATGCTTTCTTATCTTAGCTGTTAGACTGAGTTTCACTTTGGAAAATAAGTCTGCCTCTCTCTGTTCTGATTCAAATGAAACCTTTGTTCAATTGTACAGCTCTTTTTTTGGTGGTCGTTGTTGCCTGTTTGTTTATTTATTAGGTAAAAAGGTTTGATGTGAAAGAGATTGGAGTGACCCCTGTGTCCTCTCTCAGGTGAACTCTGTGTTTCCTGGCTGCACAGTCTCTCTCCAGCCCTCCCAACATGCTCTCCATACTGAGACAGCTCCTCGGCAGTGTTGGAGGGACACCCCCCTCCCCGTGCCCCTCTGCTTGCTGCCTGCAGGTTTCCTACAGCAGTCCCTGCTGGTTTGACCCTGTTGCCTTTGCTTGGCAAAGTCATTCGGGCAGTGATTTTGAGCAGGTCGTGGAGGGAGCTGACAAAGGATATTAAAGAGGGAGTACCTGGGTTTTATCTGCGTCCTTCGAGGCAGAGCAGAGCCTCACCTCTCTCACTAAAATCTGGGAAGCCCATCCACAGAAGCTACTGGATTTGCACTTCGTTGCAGTCAGAGTGAGTGGAAACAGGGTGTGTAATGAAGGATAAAAGGTGGGCATGTGAAAAATGTAGTATGCTTCTGATATTACGGCTGCTGCTGCCCAGTGGCCCCCTTCCAGTGTAAACCTGAGTAGGCAGCACATCCCTGGCCCTTTAGCAAGACCAGAATTAGTCCAGGCAAGGCCCTGGCCATCATTTTGCAGGGGCTTTGCAATAACAACTGCAAATGGCATGGATTCATCCTGCTGCTGGGAAAGAGGACATGGCATGGGAGTCTCCTACTTCATGGCAGGTCTGCTGCTTGTTTCTGGCTTGGCCTGTGCACGGGGCATGAGGCACTATTGCCTGCCTCTCTGTCTTTCCCTACCTGGAAAAATGTCTCTCCTCCCTCAGTAAGTTTAAGTCATGCCTGTGCCTTGCTTCACTTAAGGTACAAGTCCTGTGAACTTGTGAAAACTAGTCAGGGAAAGGAGTTATTTTTAATTCAGGAAAAGGGTGTGCACAAATAAAACGCAGTTAAAAGCTGCCGACACGGGAGTGCCCTTTTCTTTTGAAGACCAGGACTGGAAATGAGAAGAGCGGACAAGGAAAGGCAAGAGAGCACAAGAAATGGAGCAGGATGCAAAGTGAACAGGACGAGAGAGTTGACAAGTTGTCACTTTCGCTTGCGTCGGCTGAGGAGGAAGCGCGCAGCCACCCCCGCCCCGCACGGCGCACTTGATGTATCTCAAGGCATGACAATATGGCTCTGTTTGTTCTGCTCTGGGGGGAGGGGGACAGTTTATTTTCTTAAGACTATTAAGTCCTTCTAAGTACCACTATCAGCATTCTATGATTGAAAGTGACAAACAGAAGCAACCCTATTTAAAAACTGCCACTTCAAATTAGTGGAAGTATCAGCTTAAGTTTTACAATATTTTACCGCTCCATTTTTGCACTCTTTTACATAAGGACGGCCAAATAAATATCCTGGCGACTTGTCTTTGCCAGAATTCCTCCCCATACTCCCGCCCCATTAGCTGCTGCCTTATGAACGCTGCACTAAACAGAAAGTGACAGCAGCTGACAGCGCAGCCAGGGCCAAATTATCAAACGTCTGAAGTTGCGCCCGTGTGGCCATGCACAGGCTCAGGCTTTCACATGCAAAGCAGATAACTGCATACAAACAGGTGCTCACACATGCGAAGACGTTCTGGACAGACCCTGCTTCCCAAGCCAGGCACTGTTGAAGGCTGTATCTCAGGGAGTTTGGTACCTGGGGTTAGAAGAACCCATTTTTGACATGGTGAGGCATTGTCCATAAAGGAGGAAATGGGTTTTCACAGTCCAGCTTTAAACTGTCAATGTAGCACTTAAATTCTGAATGTAGACTGCCCAAAGATTCGACAGGGATAAAAAGAGGCTTCCAAGCAGTGCTGTAAGCGTTCGAGCACTGGTGCCAGCCCAACTGAGGCACTCTTGAGTTGCTCCTGGGAGTGCATGGTCTGTAGGTACCTGAGCTGACTGCTTAAATTTGCAGTGCCCAAACATCCAAAAGCTTCTTCCCCACCCCAATCCCACCACTGGCATAGCTGCAACTCCAGCTCACCTAAGTCCTGGTGGCTGCAAGACATCAGCCTCCAGCATATGAGATGTGGGCTTCATTGTACTGTGCAAATACGGTATGATAAAAAGCTTGAGTTTCCACCTCAGATATCCCCTTGTCTTCAGTGATGTCTGGGAATCATATTACAAACTTCTGCCTTATCCTGTTTAACAGGAAATAACCATTTCTCATAATCTGTGTGTTCTCCTTCCCTTGGGAACTGCTGCTATTTCCACTGTGCAGAAGGCTTTCCAGGCAGGCTGGCAAGAGGACTGAACCTCAGGCTTTGCTGGGCTCCATGTCTGTGGGGAAGGAGAGGACGTGGGGGAAGCACGGGGAGTTGAAATACATCTTGTGGAGCCGTCATTTACTGCAGCGGGCCAAGGTGCAGTGTGAGACTGAAGCCTGTGCATAGAAGCCTTCCCTGTTGTTTGAAGGGAGTAAGGCATTTTGGCTTTCAAAACAAAGCTGCTTTTGAAATCTTTGATCTTTCTTTTCTATTCTTTGTTTTTCATAAGGAAAGACATAGACAAAATAATGCAGACAAAGCAGGTTATTTGTAAGCCAGCTTGAGTACCCATTAAATCTTAAAGGCTGTATTATTCTGACTTCCAATACCAATGCACAAACAGCTATTCTTTTTTTCCCATGGATCTTCCATATGGCCAGATGAACAGGCTGACTGCATGGTGAGCAGCAAAAAGAACAGCTGACATACAGTTTGCAACCACGCTGCAACATCTGGGCAGAATTTGGTCAACTGCATGCCTGATGATAGTTTTTACATTCAGGCAGAGAGGTTCCTTTTTATGAGATCATGTAAAGAGGCAGAGAAAATATTAATATCAACTTTGAAGTGTACAATGAGTGGTGTGTTATAGCTGCCAAACAGCCCAGCCTGTACTACAGCACACAGAACATTGAATTGGGAGTTACAAAATGAGTCTTATCTCTGCCTCTTTTAGTGCCTTCCTGTGGGATCTTAAATAAATAAATAATTTATTCCAGCTTTTTAGCCTCTTTTCCCTCCTCCCCTGCCTCCTCTCTCTGCTCCTGTGCATGTTGTTTGCCTTGCTGGTTAGTCTGTGTACTCCTCCATGAGCAGTTGATTGTCACCATTGCTCACAATTATGGCCCAAAAAGGCGTTTATGTCTCACCGGTCAAAGCCTATAGTTTTCTCTTTGCTATTCACTACTGCAGATGGCATTAAAAGGGTACCTTAGTCTGTGACTTGTGGAGATCAAGCAAAGCGATAGTTAAAGGTCACTACGTAGCACTTCTGGTGGCACTGCTGCAGGAATATGGGACCACAGAGAGAGGAAAAGAAGTACATGGATGAGGCATAGCTGGGGTTGTACGTGTGTGCTAATACAGTGAAAAGGCAGTCCACTGAGCAACCTCTCTCCTTCCATCCAGATGAAGAAAAAACACTGTGGCAAATGTCACAGTGAGTGCTCATTTTCTGTCCAAATGCTGCCAGTGCAGCAGCATTTCAGCAGGAGCAATTACAGCTTGCAGTGTATCCCGTGTGTAACCTGGGAAGGTGAACTTGCTATTTCCCTTCTATTTTATTAAATATGAGGAGGGCAACTGGTGCATGGAGCTGTTTCTGGGAGCCTCTTCCAAGGCTGGCTCTCCCCTGGTTAGATGAAGAAATGTCCCAAAGCGCCACAGATGCCTTGCGAGGTGCGGTTTCACAGCCCCAGCTGAATCAGCGTTCAGCTATGCTGGTTTGCACAGGGAGGAAGGCTCCATATGGTGTGTGAACGGCATCCCAGCACAGCCCCTCCCACCCAGGTGTAGAGCCCAAAGCCAGGAGGTGCTGGTAGGGAGGAGGGTGGTCTGCGGGGAGGGGGGAGTATGACAGGGAGACAGCACTACCCCGTCTGTGCTCCCTGGGCCAGGATCCACAGCTCCTGGCTCCCCTCTGCCTCTTCTAGCTCTTGGCCCAATGTTTTGTCCTCATTTTGCTTGTTCTGTAGCAACAGTTTCTTAGCAAACACCATTCTCAGAGTGGTGCTGATATTAATTGATGAGGCTGGTGCTCAGAGTTGTCTTGGCATGGTAAGGCACTATCTAAGTAGAAAAATAAACAGCCATGTTCACTCCAGTTCCTTTCAGAAAATGGAAAAATAAATCATTGCCTTCCAGAAGGAAATGCACAAAATCATCAGCAGAAAAATATCTTAAAGCTTCTAAGAAAGCTCTGAGGAGGGAGGATGAACAGCCCTAGTTTTCTGGGGATTTTGTTTCCATTAAACAAAGAACTACTGCTTCTCTGATGTTGTGCTTTGAACAGAGGAGTTCAGGGCTTCAGATAGGGCATAACATTTTAGGAGTTTAATATCCTTTCAGAAAGAAAATCCCTGTCTGCTGAGGAAAAATGATGATTTGTCTTGAAAATGATTGGTTTTTCTTTGAAAATGCAGCAATGGGTGATTTTGTCTCAAATTTAAGTGTTTCCTTCATTCCTTTTTACAGACTTGACATAAAACATTTTGCTTTTAACAAGTCTGTTGCCACTGGCTCAGGCTGTGTGAGAGACATTGTTCTTACTGTAATGGAGGGGACGGTTACATAGGGTTCAGCTCTAACAACAATGAAAGTAACATTTAAGATCAAAAGTTTCTTGAGGAGACATCTACTAGACAGCATTGTTGCTAATACTGAGCAATGTGGTTTGGATGTTTCTTCTTTAAGGAACTTATAGGAACTCCTCCAAATTAATTTTATGAATTTAAAAAATATATGTTATTTCCTTAAATGTAGCCTAGATGAACTATTTTTCTAGTTTATGACATTAAATATGAGCAGCACATTTTAGAATTAGTACATAAATGATCAATAAAAAAGAGCAAACCAAAACCATAACCATAACCTGAAACACAAAGATTTAAGCTTTCTTTGAGACTTGTTACATTCATTTTTCCCTTTCATGTCTGAAGTGAAAATGAATTGTTTTAAAAGACCTTGAGGATCCAGTACAGTAAGCTTTGAAATCATGGACTGCATATTCATTTTAAAGAAACTCAGTAGCAGTTTTATAGGGGTCTTCAAAGCAGAGTTTATAAATATTTCATGCTTTGGTTTTCTATGACATTTCTCTAAATAATAATGTTGAAGACCCTTCACTCTTCCTTGTTTTTTCAAGGATATAATTTCTTTAGTTTCAAATGTTCTCCCCTAAAAAAGATGCCATTAATATTTTCACTAAGCATTTCCCTGCTAATTTAAAATTCTCTGACAACTGAAATAAGGCTCCATCTGCGAAATGTGAAATTATTTGTTCAGACCCAGAGGAAGCACCTAATTCAAATTTTGGGAGAAAACAGGACATAAGGGTAGCACAAGTGGTTGGTCTTCATACTTTTTCAGAATAGTCTTCCAGTGAGGAAAACTGGTGTGATTCTCAGGATTGGCTGTTTACTGACTGTGGATAAACCAGTGTGTGTACAGGTGAAAAAATGCTAGGCTGAGAAGTGGAAATTGAGACAGTAGTGTCAACACATTGTTAGAAATCAAGTGATTTCAGATTATGAGATGGCTGTGCAGTTGTATTTAAGTGTACAAGGCGTGCAAGAATTACAGAGTCTTTCTGAACAGCTCTCTGAAGGCAAGGTGAGAGGCAATTAACAGGTATCTCCCTTTTACTGCTCTTTCACAGGCATCAGCATCAAGGTAAAGTACAAAGTAGTAGGTGTTGTACATGTCCTGATAAAAGTTCAGAATAATTTTGTGATGTAAAATGAAAGAAATTGTTAGAATAAATGTTATGGAAATTGCCCTTTGTTACATTATTTGACTATAATTAAAAGAGAAGCCAAGTGCTGATAGCTTAGCAGAGAAAATATTTTCATACTTATCTAATCTGTGGTTTTAAGTAGGGACAGACAAACTCATTTTGCCTAGTTTCAAACCCACTTGAACACTATTCAGCAAAGCACTTATGGTCATATTTTCAAAGCTTGAGATCTTTTCTTTCCCCCACAATGGTATCACTGCTGATATTCCTTCAGTGAGAAAGTTCACATGATTTTATAAATGAATTTCAGGAGCATCTGAGTCTAAAAGCTCTATGAAAGTCTGAATTGTAACTGTATGGCAGTCTCCTTTCATCCCTCAGCCTGTCCTTTCCTCTCCTTAAAGCAATTGGCATACAGGTTGATAGCGAGTTGTCTATCCAGCACAAAAAGTGCATGGAGTGAGAAGAATATAGACTGCTCTTGGATGTCCCATTGGGTCCCTGTCTAGCCAATTTTTTTTTCAGGCAAATCTATGTGCTCAGCTTGGGTTTCTTGGTACCTTTTTTTTGTTTCAAGATGAAGTTAAGATTGATTGGATGTCTGAGAAAATGCAGGGTTTTGATATAGAGTGGGAAAGACAAAACACCCTCAAAGGCTTTCCTTGTTGGGCTGAAAAGGAGCTTCAGCATGCAAACCTGCTTTGTTTTTACTGACTTTATTAGACCAAGTGCAGTGGCCAGCAAAAAAGCCCAAAAGCTGTGAAAGCACTAATTAGTTCTGACATCTGGTAAGAATGACCTCAAATGTATGAAGGTACTTTTTGTACCAGAGCTTTTGTATGCACCAACTGGGGACCAGAGTGGGTTTTGGCGGCAAAACAGAGGCAAGAGGTGTGATAAGGGACAGTATCTACTTATTATTATGAGGTGGAAGACAGGATTAATAGAGTCAAAGTACAGGTTGTTCCATATTACTTGTCAGCTTTGAAGAGTTAGTATGTACCCTGTTTTTATATTTGACTCCTTTTTAAGCATGTATGCCAACACAGAGTGCCGGTGGAAAGGGAAAAAAAAAGGCAAAAATAACTCTCTTCAGCATTTTTGGGGATGCTCTAAGGCTGTTCTGTCCCATTTCATACTTGCAAATTGCTTTAGAGCTGCTACTGGTATAAAGACACTACTGTGATACCGTGAGCTGACAGACAAAAGCAAGCACTGCTTTCTAGTCATTTGTCCTTCTTAGCTCAAACAAGACAGAAAATTAGAGTGAAAGAAGGCCAATCAGAAGACAAAGATGTGAAAAACTGTTGCATGACTGCACAGTGAGAGCAGATGGCTGCATGAACTGTCTCTCTGTACACATGAGCACATGGATAATGAAATAAGATCCACGCTCATCATCTCTCTGCAACGTCCACTGTGTCACACGGAGCCTGCGACCAAGTATTAAAGATCAAATAGAGGCCTTTTGTCAGAATGATGATTAACATACAGCCTTTGCGCAGTTCTCTTCCTCCTACACATCGCTTTGGAAATCTATCATGATTTGTCCAAAAATGAATTGTCTGTTGATGACCCATGTTAGCTGTAAGTCAGGAGTGCTAAAGGGGTTGGNCTGTAAGAGTGAGGTACAAGTTACTGACTTTACTGTATATGAATAGTCTTACATTCTGAGTGGACACCTCAGCTCTTATCAATTATGTGTTGTGTTGAAATTAAATATGAGAAGATATTCCCTAAATTTCATGTCTGCTTTATCTAATCCAAGTCCAGGGAATTTTAAAGTCATGTTCCTGTATTCCTCCAGCCAAGTGAACATCCGTGTCTTCCATGTGTAGTGAAACAGCTTTAACAGAGTATCCCCAGCATCCCAGCCGCTTTATGGACCACTGGTCAGCACAAAGCTGTGGAAATGAAAATGTATAGGTTCAAGTCTCTGCAAGCAGATGGAAGATATGAGGTCCCATCTTTCATACCCCAAATTGACTCCTCTACTTAGGTGTTTATCTCCCCTCATGGCTCTAGATATTGGAGTGCAACAAATCCTTGAGCCCCTACAATCTTCAGAACTGAAGTGGATTTTTCCCTCTTAAAAAAAAATCATTGTTAGGCAATCTGTGTCCTCCCATGCTTTCATTCTGGATAGCTTTTAAAATCAGAACAGGAATCACATCACATACTTTCTCCTTCCTGAGAAGGTATTGCCTGGAGCAAACCCAAAATCCTCTGATTGAGGGAAAAACAGGTTAACAGGAAAAGTGGATGCATAATGCTGGGGATACTCTGTTAAAGCTGTTTCACTACACATGGAAGACACGGATGTTCACTTGGCTGGAGGAANATTTGACTCCTTTTTAAGCATATATGCCAACACAGAGTGCCGGTGGAAAGGGGAAAAAAAAGGCAAAAATAACTCTCTTCAGCATTTTTGGGGATGCTCTAAGGCTGTTCTGTCCCATTTCATACTTGCAAATTGCTTTAGAGCTGCTACTGGTATAAAGACACTACTGTGATACCGTGAGCTGACAGACAAAAGCAAGCACTGCTTTCTAGTCATTTGTCCTTCTTAGCTCAAACAAGACAGAAAATTAGAGTGAAAGAAGGCCAATCAGAAGACAAAGATGTGAAAAACTGTTGCATGACTGCACAGTGAGAGCAGATGGCTGCATGAACTGTCTCTCTGTACACATGAGCACATGGATAATGAAATAAGATCCACGCTCATCATCTCTCTGCAACGTCCACTGTGTCACACGGAGCCTGCGACCAAGTATTAAAGATCAAATAGAGGCCTTTTGTCAGAATGATGATTAACATACAGCCTTTGCGCAGTTCTCTTCCTCCTACACATCGCTTTGGAAATCTATCATGATTTGTCCAAAAATGAATTGTCTGTTGATGACCCATGTTAGCTGTAAGTCAGGAGTGCTAAAGGGGTTGGCACATGCAGTTTTCTGTGGGAAGAGTTCTGTGCAGTCTCTGTCATCCAAACCAACACTGGAGACTTTTTGGCTGTTTTCTCATACCTTCTGTTACGACTTTATGTCTGTTCCTACTGCACTGTTTTCCCCGGAGTCCAAGGCAGCTGTAGCTACTTCTACCACACTTTGATTTCCTCTTCTGTTCACATTCTTTTGCTCACATGAAAACAACCACTTCATATCTAATCAAAAATAAAATAGAAATGAGGTACTAGAACTGAGAAGTATTTTGGCATTCTTGGTTCTGGGAAATTGCTTTACAGCCGCTTGTTCTTGGCTGAGACAGAACTGAGACAAGAAATGGGAAACAATGATGGGACTATGAAGGATTTAATGAACTGTTTAGCCAATACCCAATTCTCACAAACATTTCCTCATCTGACAGTATTTTTCTGCCCTATTACTTGAGTTTGTACTGCTATCGTGTATCATTCCCTGTAGCACTGTGGTGCTTCCAGGCCTGGTTTCATGTTATTAACCAGTGAGTCTTTCCATCTCTGTACCTTTGAAGTACAACCAGCAGTGCTGGCTATCCAAAGATCAGATGGCCAAAGGCTGAAGTTGCAAGGCTTTTTCTTCATCCAGGAACTTCAGACTGCCACTTTTAGAAGTCCAAATGTCAGAAGTCCTTTTAAACAAAGTATTGGGCTGTAAGAGTGAGGTACAAGTTACTGACTTTACTGTATATGAATAGTCTTACATTCTGAGTGGACACCTCAGCTCTTATCAATTATGTGTTGTGTTGAAATTAAATATGAGAAGATATTCCCTAAATTTCATGTCTGCTTTATCTAATCCAAGTCCAGGGAATTTTAAAGTCATGTTCCTGTATTCCTCCAGCCAAGTGAACATCCGTGTCTTCCATGTGTAGTGAAACAGCTTTAACAGAGTATCCCCAGCATTATGCATCCACTTTTCCTGTTAACCTGTTTTTCCCTCAATCAGAGGATTTTGGGTTTGCTCCAGGCAATACCTTCTCAGGAAGGAGAAAGTATGTGATGTGATTCCTGTTCTGATTTTAAAAGCTATCCAGAATGAAAGTTTTCAGCTCAATTTAGCATTCCCTCCAGGGTTTATAGAGACTGGTTGTTTGAGATCTCTGGCACCCACATGAGTTACATGGTTTATTCTTTATAGGTGGAAATGAAGTATGACTCTACAGTATACACTGTACAGTGGAGTATTTAAAAAACACAGAACGCAGTGTGCAAATACCTGTATTTAATTATATATGTTATTGCACACACACACAAAATCTCAGTAGCTGAACTAAGGTTGCTAAACTGCATATCCCTCCACAGCAAAAAAGAAAAAGCAATTAAATTGTTTAGCAATCTACACCACCCATCAGCTCTTCCCTTCTACCGCTCACAGCCCACATATTTCTCTCTTTTCCCTGAGCCATCCATCCCAGCAGTGTTCATCAGTTATAGGTGCACTTCTGGTGAATGTTGCTGCAGAGAGATTATTTCCATGAATTACAAGGAGCTCAGCTGTGTGTCCGGCTTTGAAGGGAAAGTGAGGTAGAGGAATAACTGGGAATGATGAAAGGTAAACTTTTCTGTAACATGCAGGCAAGCATAACTGTGTGGGAAGATAGAGGAAGAATTGAAGAGCTTAGTAGATCCTTAGTAGAGAGCACTATTGATCCTTAGTAGAGGGCACTCCACTTAAGCCTGTGTCCATGCCTGAGGTGATGAACCAGACTTCTGGGAGCTGTAAGGCTGCACCTTGCTGCTTAAGGATGGAAGCAGTAGACTGGGAGACCCAGTGTCCCTAAGACATCAGTGCTGTGCTTGAAGACATTGAGATCACCCTTGCGCATCCTTGCTCCAATGTGACAGAAAGTGAGGACACACAGCTGAG
>VYZR01124615.1:0-31416 GCA_013400675.1 Oxylabes madagascariensis
TTATCAATTATCACTGCTTTCCTGGAGAGATATAAAGAAACCTCACTTGGATGTTTTATGTTTTCAAGGGATGGGGAGCCACCTCCTCAAGGAGATACCTGGAGAACATGGTTCAAAGCCGGTGTCCAGAGAAGAAAATGGGAAAAAAGCTCATTAAGTTGAATAAATAGAATGCAAAGAAGAAACAGCAGAGGCAGAAAGGATTAACTACTTCATGCCCATGACAGAGGTGCTGAAGATAAAAGATTGTTCTTGAGAGCTCCTCTGCAGCTGGAAGGCAGAGACAGCAGCTCCCACAGGAATCACTTCAGTTCTAAGTCTGGTCCATCCTCTGAAATTCTCTCTGGAAAGGCTCACTGCTTTCTACTAGAAACCAACAGAGGAGTGCAGGAAGATCAGACTTCTAAATTAGGGACCTAAAATGAGGTGATATGAATGCCCTCTGTCATGTCCTCCTGCACCCACTCATTTGGGGCAGGAATAGCTCAGCCCCTGCCTGGCCTGTGTGTACACACTGAAAACTCTCCTTGGAACCTCTCCCTCTGCCCTAACCACCAGGCTCACTGCCCTCTTAATCCTCTTAATTTGAGGAACAGCTTGGGTAAGGAAAAAACAGGAGACCCTTGTGAAGAGGGAAGCTGACAGTGTTTCTATCTCCCCATCTGTTTGCAGAGCCTGACCTGGGCACTTGCTGCAGGTTTTATGAATTTATCACACCTCTGGGAGCATGTTCTGTGCTCCAGGGGAGCCCATCTCGTGCTCCAGTGACCTCAGAAAAGTCCCTGGGACAAGGCACACCCTGACGTGTGTCTGAGATGGGTCATCCTCACAACAGAGATGGAGAAAGCTCAGCTTAGCAGTTTCTTAGAGAAAACTACTCAAAGGGGAGGAATTGCCATCTGCCTAGAGAGAGTTTTCTAATCCATAATGCATAAAAATAGCTCTGGGTAATCCACACACAGAATGTACATATACAGAAAGAGAGAGAGAGAGCGAGAAAAGGTTATTTTTGTGTGTGAATACACATCAAAAAATTTATAGTGAAAATATTTCTTGTGCAATGAAAATTGTAATCAAAACCCCCCCAAAAAATAACAAAGCCAACAAAGCTTTGGTTTTTCAGAAACCGGACAGTTTCTTACCTAAGGCTGAGACTAAGACATTTTTAGCCAAGACTTCACTAATGCAAAGTTCAGATTTCCTGTCACCTTCTAAAATAATCCTTTTGGTCCATATTCACCTCCTGGATGAGTAAATAAGTGGGTTATAGCAAGATGGGAGCAATGTTAGAAGAAAGAATGACAGCATCAAAATCATTCTTAAGTCATAATGACAGGAATTGAGATCTGCCTCTTCCCAAATTCTGTGTAAGATTCTCCCAGCTCTGACATTTGTCAGGAAGTGACACTTGGATCCTTTGGGAACATTGTCTATGTCTGAGGCATTTAATGGCAATTTAGGTTGATTTTTATGTGGCTAATTTTTTTTGTTTGGTTGGTTTTTTTTGCAATGATTCTTGATTTTATATTACTTAATAACTCAGTATTAAATGAGCTATGCAGAATATTCCTTTGTGGATAACTGCAGAACATTTGGGCATCTGTTGTTCCATCCATTCTTTGAAGGAGCATATGACCATAAACAAATGCACTGTGTTGAATCCCATTTTAAAAATTTGCACAACCAAAATAAAGATAATGCAGCCAATTCCCCCTTCACTCCACTCATGCTTTCTCTAGACTTCAGAGGAATCAAGCCAAGGTCAAACAGTTTAGGATCTCCAATGAACCCTTCATCCTTCAACTAGGTCCAGACTGCAAAATACTCCTGATGCTGGAAAGTAGTTACTCACCAGAAAAGATTTTTTTTTTCTTTTATGTGAGTAGAACATGACAATCTGCTTGCTGATGTAAGGAAGGAATTAATAATCTGGCCTTAAACCAGGTATTACTGGAGGAAGAGCCATCAGCTCTGTGTGTGTGAGGGCCCGTGGAAATTAGCAAACCAAATTTTGCCCTCACTTGTATCCATGGCAGCACAAACAAACCACCAGTGAGTTGGGTGGCTCTGTGTTAGGGCAGCTCCACAGCTAAAAGTTCAAACCCTGGGAGGGAGCCACGTGTCCTTTTCAGCTGAATTGGCTGAATGTGAACAGATATTTTAATAAATAAATAAAAGGAAAGCCCTAAGCCAGCATGCACGTTAATTACGATCACGATTTTTAATTACAAAATCCTGTCACCAGCTAATGATGCACTCCAAATGAGAATTAGCTCAGAGAAGAGCAAAGCACAACCGATATCGCTGGCACCAGGAGACTCTTTCAGCACAAACCTACCCAATATTTGGATTTTTCCTGGACTGATCTCTGCGAGGAAAGGCAGAGGAAGGGCAGGATCCCTGGCAGCTCAGTCCCTTGCCTGCCTGTGAAATCTGCTTCGTGTACTCCATCCCTGCCTGGCACAAGGAGATAACCTGAACAGTTCCTACGCTGTGCCACGGTGCCTTTGAAATTTCCACTGGAGAGATGCACTTGATTTTGTTCTCCAGGGAGAGAACACGACTCATCTTGACTTTGTGTGGCTCCCAGGCTGAGCTGAGTCCCTGCTTGTGGCCAGACTCCTCACTGGGGCTGTCCCCAAGGTTCACTGGCAGAAATATCTGAAGTTTTGACCGTGTTTTGTGAGTTATATATAATCTGTATACAGACTGGGAGCTCCCTACGGCTGAGAAGAGCGCACCAATGGCTTCCCCAGATTTGGGATCCGCCAAGCTGACAACTTAAATGCATACAAATTTTTTGGTACCTGCTGCCTCTGTATGTAAATCACTGCCTAACCAGGGCTGAGATAATAATGCCAGTTTTACAGTGATAAGAAAAATGCCAGTTTTACAGTGATAAGAAATGACACTGAGGATGTTCTCATGGTACTTGACCCCTGCCCTGCTTTTCCTTTCAGTTCCTTTACTCGCTACAGCTCTTCTAGATGCACGTTGTAAAAGAGAATTGTCTTGCTATACTTTCCAGGGTGGTTTTTATCTACCAGGAAATCCACATTTCGGTGCACATAATTTGCAGTTAACAAATCCCCAGATTACATGTGCTGGGCTAGAATGTGAAGAGATCACAAGCGTGGGTTTAGGGCTTGAACACACACAGTCAAACTCGGTGCCAAAGCCAGCATTGTGAAAGCTGTACACACAGAAATGTAGGGCAGGAGGGGGTTTAAACCCTGGCCACGCACAGGTCAGCCTCTTTCTACATCAGTTTTTAGCAAACAGAAGAGTTTTTGAGGTATAAAACAGAGCTGAGGTTTAGTGATCCCAAATCCTACAGGAGCGATGATGAAGGTGCCCAGCAGAGAGGCCAGAGCTGTTCCAGGCACCCCTGGAGCTCGAGGGATGGTAAAATCACTGCTAAAACATTTCTGGTGGCTTTTGCATGGTCTGAACTCCTTCAGGGCTGGGAAAGATTTCACCAACCTCGTGCCAGAGTCGCAGGGATCAGTGTGGAGTGTGAATGCAGGGGCAGGACAGCGAGCACCACCCTGGGAGAAAGCACTCTCCAACTCTCCAGTGAAGGATTGGGGCTGCATTGCAACAACACATCTTCACCAAAATGAGACAACTCTGGCAAGAGTGTGAGGGAACGGGCATTAACCACGCATAAAAACTGAGAATATGGGTTGTAGTGCCTGCCAAGGTGAAGGAAACAAAGTTGTACAGAATGGGAAAATTTCTGCTGTTACAACACACATTTCACAAAGGAAAGACAGAATTAGCAGTGATTTTTGCTCCTTTCCTTTTGCCAGTCTTTCTGTTTAAACCTTCAGTATTTTTTATATCACTCTCATAAAGTGTTCTATTATTTATTTTGAATTAATCTTAAAATATTTGGCAAATTATGGGCTATTTGAAGGTGGAAAATCCAAAATACGTTTCTGGGAAAATCTGAGAATGATAGCAGCTTCCTGAAGAAGAAACATCTAAGCACGGGAAGTGCTCCACAAAATTAATCCACCCAAAATTTTGATGTAATAGTGCTCTGAAGAAGGAAAGAGTTGGTTCCAAGAAAGCATGACCATTTTTGAAAATATTCCAATTTTCACTTTTGGAATTATTCAGAAGGTAAGAAACTGTGCTGAGTCCATAAAAATAAATATTGCATCCTTCTAGGTCATGTTTATAGAGGCCAAAGCTGTCATCATTTAGTAGGGAAAATACAGATGAACCTCAGGAGAGATATAAACAATCTTTAAAAAATCCAGTATAGTTATTAAAAATACCTAAAATGAGGTTGTTTCTTGAGTCTAAAAAATTTTAAATTATTTCTGAAACCACAAGGAAACTGTGATTTTGAATGACCTCAGGGGACTGAACTCAGCTGGACAGCAACAGATTTCCATGCATGACCATTTCTGGTCTTTTTTTGAAATTATTTTTACAAACCGTAGAAAAGGACACTTACCCAAGACAAACAAACTAATTTCAAAGCAGCTACTTCCCGAGAGAGCTAGTTAGTCATTAACAGCTAAACAAATAACACAATACCAGGCTCGATAAAGTTCAGAAAAAAACTCAACCTGTCAGTTCTACTGCGTGAGTCAACAGAGAGCCCAAACAGGCATTGGTGGTGCTTTTTGCAAAATTATATTGAATTTTGAAGGAATTTGTGCCGCTTCAAAAAATGAAAAATATCTTGTTGTTCAACAAGAAGTGAGAAAGCAAAACTTCTGTGTTAAATGACATTTCTAGAGTAAAATGGGAGATGGAAACCTTTCTGCAAGAGTAAGATCCAGTCTATCTGGAGCTTACAAAAACCATAAATATTGAAAATCCTTGATTTGGGGACAGCCAGAACTTTACAGAAGGCAATTTTAAATTCAAGTTCCTTTGGGCCTTTTAACTTCACCTATCTCCATACCTCCCTCCATGCCCCACACTAAAAAGTCTAATCATTTTATATTGTAGGTGATATCCCGACTGAAACTCTGATTTCTTTTGATGAGCCAGTTAATGAGCAAATGCGAAAATCCTGTCTTAATTTCACTAAGCTCCTTAACAAATTAAAAGGCTGCCAAAACTCTCCAAAGAGATCACTAACGTTGGGATCTCATTCAGTTTCACTATTGGTTTCATGCAACATGACCAAAATGCCCTTTTACTTTTACACAGCAAGAATTTGATTTCACAGAATGGAGCTCGCTTTATGTCAGAGTATTTTTGACTGCAGAAGAATTAAATTCCACCCAAAGCGCTTTATTCCTGAGAACGAAGCGGAAGTCTCGACGCATAAACACTCCCGCCTCCCAGCCAAGTCCTTTTGTGCCCTAAAAACTGTTGGACCATCTTGGTAGCCAGAAAAGGAATACGAAGCTAGCAATGGTTTGGATATTGCTTCTCAACGCAAGTTCCCAGAACCAACTTAAACAGGGCACACGGTCACGGGCAAATGCCATTTGGGACGACATGTTTTCCCGAGGATTAAATACCAACTGAGGTCGTATACGGGAATGAGACACGCATTTGAACGAGAAACATTGGTTGTAATTCCTCTCATCAGCAATGAGACAAACCCAGGGAATGCCATGAAGACCTCTACCAACACCTGCAAAACCTGGTGGGCTCTTCAGGGCATGGCGCTCAGCCCACCAATGAAAGGAATAACCCAAAACGGGACCAGCAAGCGAAAGGGTCGTGTTTGAGCCCAAACATAACCGCGGATGCAACAGAGGTTGACAGGTCAGCTGCTTAAATATCTCTCCTTCCACCCTTTGCCCCTTACCTCCCACCAGCCTTTCCTCTGTGTCCAGCTCTATAACGAAAATAATGGAGCTTATTCAAGAGAAAAGGAATAAAAGTCTCACCGGCGTTATTGGGGAGCACGCGGAGGTTGTCGAATTCCAGCATGGTATAGGAGGAGTCCAAGGAGTCGACATAATCTGGCATATCCATGTCCATGATGGACTGACAAAGCTTCATTATTACTTGACAGCCGCGAGGGAAGAGGCAGAAACGGCCCCGCTGTCAATCACGGCCAAGGTTTCCTCTGCAGAGAGAGACACCCCGGTCCTTGCGATGACAAATCATTACCCAGCTCTGCCCGCAGTCCCCTCCCCGTGCCAGGACAGGAGGGACGAGGCCAAACCCTCCGGCTCAGTCCCCTCCCTTCCCGGGGTGCATCTCGCTCTCTGGCTCCTGATAAGGTGATGCAGATAAGGCCTAGGCTCAAACGCCTTGGATTGCATCTTCGGGTCAATACAGCCGCATTTATGGCTGCTCCTGCACAAACATTTTGAGAAGGGCTGAGGAGAGGCCGTCGCACGCATGTGTCACTCTCCCAGGTTAGGGTAGTGGTCACAGTCACCAATTGTCACTTTGCTCACCTGCCAGCCCTTGGGGAAAGAGCAAATGGTGTCACTTGAGGCGCATGAGGACAATAAATCAATGTCCCACCGAATGAGGACCATTAAGGCAGGTCAGCATGGAGAACCTGAGTCGTTTCCATGAGACACCGCAGTGCTCACACCTTGAGTTGCAGGTGGAAGGGGGAAATGAGGCTTCATTCCAGCTGTACACGTGCTCTCACCCTGCTCCACAGGCGAGGCGAGGTGGAGGAGGTGACTTCCACCCACCACCCTCCATCCCTCTCACCTGTGTCCTCCTCCCGGCTCCAGGCAGCCCCAGTGCCCCAGAGCTCCCTCTGGGGAAGAGCTGGGCTGTGCTGGTGAGCTGTCATCGTGGAAGGTTTCGAACGATGGCAAAAGATGGCAATGGAAAAGGCTGGGAGGAACTGGGCAGGCTCCCTCGCAGATGTGTGGTGTTGCATTTCACGCCGACCCACGCCTGGCTTTTCTGGGAAAGGTCCGTGTTACGGAAATTCAATTCCAGTTTTTCCCCCACAGGCCCGTGGTGTTTGGTCTGGGTATTTTTTAATTTACTGAATTTTACACAAACCAGCTTTTTCGATTTACTGAATTTTACACAAAAGTTCTTTCCTTGTTAAGACTCACGAGCTGTGCTTCAAAAGGCTGGAAATAAAACTCAGCCATGCAAAGCCATACAGCTTGGAGTGATTGGACTGTTCCCACTTTGATCTTCCAGATGCCCTCCCTGACATTACAGTTCCCTCTCCAGTGACGTGGGTTTGTGTCAGAGGGTCTTTCCTCTCCATGAGCTGTTCTGAGAGATCCAGGTCAACATCCTGTTGAATCTGGAGGAAAAGAAGAGTCTTGAGAAACAGGGAGACGTGTTGCCAGGAAAGGAGTCTTGGCCAAAAGGATGGAATTGCCAGACTGCCTGAACTCTCACTGAACCGAGGAGCAGGCCGGCTTCGTGGATCCCAGCAATCTCCAAATAGCAAGAAATATTCCAAAATCTGAGTTTTTAACTGTCTTCATTATACTAATTTTATTTAATCCCCATTTCACTTTTTGTTTTATATCTTTTTTTCATATCCTAGGGCTTTACAGTGGACGTTGCAAGGGGTTAACTCTAGATAGGCTTCTCCTCTATAAAGATTGGGTGTAGAAACTTTTAGCTTTACTTTCTTATCATTTCTGGGGAATAAAATAATTTCATGTGCCATATTTTCCTTTTCCTTCTTTCCCTTTTTAAGAACGTGTTGTAACCAGTGGTGCACAATGACTCCCTGCTTAGATAAGACATTATGTTTTTATCCTTGGACTGTGCCCCAGGCTCCCAGTAATGCCAGCATCAGCTAAGTTGGGATCTGATTACTTGTTCTTGCCTCTTACTCAATGTCAGGCTTGATTATGCCAATTAATATGTCTTTTTTTTTTTTAATCGGGCTGTGGGCACAATCCTGCCTGATTCTCAGCACTCTGCTACTATTACAGCAAAGGTTTTTCACATTTCCACAATTCTAGTTTTTTCGTTTTTCTCTTTAATGGATTTCACACCATTAAAATAGCCATTTTGGTATTTACCAAGCTTTTGGGCAGCTGTGGCTCAGAGAGGAGAAATCTGGGCTCCTGCCCTGATCTTGTTGACTTTAGAGATCTCTCAATGTTTTCCATCCCTCAGTACGATGTGAGGGTTGAGGATAATTTCCAAAGAAAGTTGTGGGATGAGGATGTGCTTGGACAATTTTCATTGTGGGAATGACAAAAGGTTATAGAGCAAATTTCATTGTTCAGGACCAGATTTCAGCACCACATCCACACTGATAATCAGGACTGACTTGTGGAAGGTGGTGTTGGAGGGACAGAACGTGGCATTTTTTCCAAATAGACGTCAACGTCCTGTTCCAAACCACTCCAGCACAAAAGCAGCCCTGAAAATGGACAAAACCTTGCTGAGGTTTCAGCAGTTTCTTCTTTTTCCTCTCCCTGGGTTCTTACATCACTTTCTGAGTCACAGCTGCAGTTCAACCAAGACCTCCTCAAGGCCAAGGCTAAGTTTTATCAATATCAGGAGAAATCAAAATCACTCAGAGGTGGCCTGGCATCTCCTGAGCACTGCTGACTGTCGCAGTGAACTGACAGTGGCCCAAGCCAAGAGCCAGGAATCTCGAGCTGGTTTCTTATTACCTCGCCATGATCCAGCCTGACAGAGCAGACAGGGAGATGTGAAGAGAACTCAGATCCTTCCCAGACTGTGGCCGCAGAAAAGGATGGATTTCAGTGGAGATTGGTGAGGTTGATCAACACTGACACACTTCCCAGGGTGCTTTCCTTGGGTGCTCAGGCATTGACCCACCTGCACAGATATCTTAGCTGGATAACCAAAGGCAAAACTGGCTGGTACAACTCAATCTTCCCAGTCTGGAAATGGATGTCAATCCTCCTCCATATGGACAGAATCCTCTTTTCAATCTGTTTTCCGTTTATTCCTGTTTTGACTCTGAGGCTGGATATAGCTGGAGGGTGCAGGGGAAAGGGGAGAAGGGAGAAAGAAAAAGAGTTAAGTTTAATAAAAATAATAAAAATAATATGAGCGTTCAAAGTTCAGGCTCTGGGAATGAATCAGTGTGGATTCTCCTATGTGAGGGCACAGGGCAGGCTCTGAAGAACACATGGTCCCAATAAGACAACACACTTATTCCTAGAAATAAAATTCAGGTGCTTTTGGGAACACTTGTTAGACAAGATGAAGTGCAGCAAAGATAAGGACGCTTTGATTGATTAAGAGAGAACACAAAGTACTGCGGGCAGGGCGTCAGAAATAACATTTCTTTGGAGAGGTGAGTGCTGGGGGAAGATGTTTGGAAGCCATGGAAGCTGCACATCCATCTCTGGAGGCTGATCTGAATGGAAAGTAACTCAATGCTGCATATGGGGAGAGGTGTCTGAGAGACTAAAACCTAATGAAGGACGTGTTGCTATGCAAAGTGGTGAGGCAGAAGTCACCGACTGTATTTTTGGAACAGAAGTTTTTTTCTTTTATTCATAGAAAGCCATTTAAAATCCCCTACCACTGTTTTGAAGTTTTCTCTGACTGAAATGCAGCACTAATTATATTTCTGTGCACTTGCAGGGTTCAGGAAAAGGATTTTTATGCGGTGAGCATAAATCCATCAATGATCAGGTGGTTCTCAGAAGCAACAGTAGCCGTAATATTGCCTACCTGGACAGGTAATGTCTGGATAAAAACAATAATTCAAAGACAGAAGGCAGTAAAACCCTTTTCTGGGTAATGTATAAATAGAAACAATATGCTTCTGACGTTATAATCAGTGTGAAATTATATCTTTAACATGTAATTATCAGATATTTCAAAGTTATCTAGACCAGATTTTTTAAACCAGCTCCCTCTTTTCCTGGGTGCAGTTTGATATCTGTGATACACTAAACAGCAAAATGTTTCTTTACATTTTCAGGTATTTCTTATTATACAATGAACATTACATTTCTACCTGCTGTGACTTCCACTGTGAGGAAGAGCTCCTTGTTCCTCCAGCTGATATTGCCCAAAAAGATTTTGTCTGTGTAGTGATTATTCATAAATAAAAACAATTTAAGAAATTTCTCAAGTCCAGTGATGGATGATGACCTGATGGACATGGGAGAGCATCACCCATCACACAGGAGGATGAAGAGGAGAAAAAAACCAAAAAAATCAGGATCTTCACCTCCTTTCTCTCCAGACAAACTTACTTTGCTTTACTGCTGCCAAACACGTTCATTTATCATTTACTCTTTTTGCTTTAGAACAATGAGGTTTGCTCTTCCGTAACAACCCTTTGGAGTAAATAGAAACTTAAACAGGCCCCAGTCACTATGCAGGAAAAAATTCCTTTACAACAATTTAAACAAATAAGCAAACAAACAAACAAACAAACCCAAACAAACCCAAATCATGACACCCCCCTCAAAAAACCCACAACAACACAACATCAAACCCAAACCAAATTTGAAAAAAAAAAAAAAATCTAAAAAACTCTTTCCACCAGGTTGGAACGATGGATTCTGGTCTTTACAAACTGCCAAGTACAAAGCACCCAGAGATCCCACTGCCAGCAGTGACTCCAGGTTGGCTAATTTGTGAAATTCCCAGTAATTTCACCGAATGTTCAGCACAGACGAAACCTTACTCGAATTTGGGGAATAAATCTAAGATGTTTTAGATTTTTCTGATGACCAAAGGTCAGGCTGATGACTTGTTCTTTCTGAGTTCACTTAACTTTTGTTCTTGGCTGCAGAGCACTTGGCCAAGGCCGGAATTTCAGAAGCACAAAAGGCTCCTTTTGATTTCCAAATGTGAAGCAGACTGAATTTCAGCTCTGTTGAGAAACGGGGGCTCCCGCTGGGAATAACAACTGGATTTGCAAAGATGCAGCCACAGGTCACTGGTGATTTAGAAAGAAATTCACTTTTTTGGACACCTGAGTGAAATCTGATTAAAACCTCATTTCCCCTATGTGGGGTCCAAGCCCTTTTACAAACCTCTCTCTGCCTGGCTAACGCTTCATAGCCAACACCTGATGCCTCCATGCACTCTTTGGAATTTATTTACTTATGGAATCTGTTTTCCATAAGCAGAAGTAAATTCTCAGAAATAAGAAATGTCTGCAATATTTTTGAAAAAAAAAATAAAAAATAAAAAAAAATCCTCACATTAACAAATACTTCTATCAGTGGGTATTCCTTGAGGATATTTCAGAGGACTTCTTGTCTCTTTTCCTTTCTGGAAAAAGATCAGCTGATCAACACTTGAAAAAATTATGGAAAAACAGGAACAAGCTTCATTTTTTTGAGGAAAAAAAAATGTTGGTTTCATTTGTAATTGAACTTGAAGTTCACTGAAGGGAAGGCAATTAAAATATTTAATAATGAACAAAATTAAAAGTGCTAAAAGGACAGAAACAAAACACTTTGATTCTTATGTTTGTTTGCAAGTGTTAGGCATGGTACCAGTTTCTGAATCAAATTTGGGGCCCTTGGAAACCTTTTGAAACTAAAATTAAAGTTATGTCCCAGGTAACAAAACTGACAAATTTGTGGGAATATCACCTTTTGTCTTAAAATTTAAGAATTTCAATAGAGATCATATCTGGCACAATCAACTCATGAAAACATCAACTTGTTTGTGAAACTCCACCTGCTCACCAAAATGAAGATGGGACTTACTTCAATGAATTTATATTGTGTTTCACAGGTGAGATTTTAGCAGTGTTTCACTCTAAGGAAGGGAAATGTTCTTTTTCCAGTTATTTCCTACAAAGATAGCAAGTTTTTCCTAGGCTGGGCTCACACAGGAAAATCCCAACTCAAATAATTGCACAAGTTTGGGCTGAGCTCTGCTCCATCTTAGAACAATCCATCCCAAATTCCTCCAAACTGTGGATATATCCAACACTGAATAGAAACTGGAAACACAGCTTTGGAATACGCTGTGCAGAGTACTAAAACACGAGGAAGAAATCATAAAATAATCAAGCTTCCATTTTTTGCCTCATTTTCCCCTCACTGCCCTTGGGATGAGTTGTTCCCACGTGTTCATCCAGATTTTGTCAGTCAGAGAACCGCGAGGTTGCATCAGAGCCCCTTCTCCAGACCACCACCACTCAGTTCTCCTGATTTTCACCATCCCAAACTAAGATTTCACACATGGATTGGAAAATCAGCGTCTCTGCAACCCCTGGAGAAAAATCGGCGTGCCGTGGAATTATTCAGATTGGAAAGGACCCCCAAGACCACCGAGTCCATCCACTCCCCCAGCACTGCCAAGCCCGCCAACCCACATCCCCACGTGCCACATCCACACGCTTTTCAAGTCTCTGCAGGGATGGTGACCTCACCACTTGCCTGGGCAGCCAGTCCCAACACTTGATAGCCCTTTCCATGAAGAAATTTTTCCTACTATCCAATCCCAACCTCCCCCGGCTCAGCTTGAGGCCGTTTCCTCTCCTGCTGTGCTCAGAGGGTGATTCATCCCAAACTCAGACAGGTGTCCAAGAGACCTCGGAGGAACTGCACGGCAGTGCCAGCCTCCCCCCACAGAGCTCACCGGGAGTTCCACTCAACCTGCAAATTTTATGGGAGGTGAAGTCACAGGAGATAAACTCCCCCTGCCAAGAAGAAAGGTGACATGCAAGGTTGGGTTCCTCCACCGCGCATGACGTCGGCCTCTGACTAAAGCAAACAGCAAATCAATCAACAGCAAAGAGTAAACAGTAAATAGCAAATAAATAAAAAAGTAAGAAATAAATAGCAAATATCCCAGCCTGAGACAGGGCTGGCAGCAGGAGAGGAGAGAGGAGCCAGGGAGAGCATTACCTCACCCGCTGGTGCCGGGGTAGGCATGGGACTCATCTGGAGCACTCCACCGCCTCTGGGCAAGTTTTTGGCTTTTCCTGCTGAAAACACTGTTTAGTCAGGAGTAACCAGCCTCGAGGAGAGTATTTGCTGTGACTCCCGTGTCCCCTGTGAACAGCATTCCTGCCACCTCGAGCTTGTTCGGCCGCGGTGTTGACACGTCTTCGGATCTGTCATGAGCTCAGCTGAGGAGAGAACAGAAATGCTATTCAGGCCCCAGCTCCAACGTGGGAGGTTAGCAGTGCAAACCCTCGCCTCGCACTGAAAACATGATGAGTGGTTTATGTTGGTGTTGTGCTTTCTATTTTAAGGAACGCCTTTGTTATGTTACGAGCCCTTTCCTGGCACATAAAGCTCCGTTTTTAGGGGTTCTTCTGTCACAGCTATACACATTTATTCCAAACTATAATCTCCCACTTTCCCCCAAATTAACCCAGGACTTGTGTTTTGGCTTGTATCTTACAAATTCCTAGTTCTGGGTTTAAAAGCATCTACCTTGTCCCTTGTTTCTCTTTTGTATTTTAAGATTTCTGTGGTGAAATCTGGATCCAGTTTTCTCACAATGAAGATTCAAATGTCACCAAAATTCACCTTTTCCGGTTGTAAGACTTTTTGTAAACCATTCTCCTCAGTGTCTTCACACTGTATTTTTATTTTATGAGATAAACCAGATTGTATCTCGGAGAATCACCAGGAATGGGTTGACCTTTGACTGTGATCACAGGAGTCACCAGCAGATTTACAGTAAAGTGAATAATGTTCCTTCCATGGAAATGATGCAGCACTTTTGGAGGTAGTTTTGATTTTTCTTTCTGTCCCCCCATTGCCATTCTTCAGACAAGTTAAGATGGAATTCCTCCAAAACACTCCTTTCAGTGTTGCCTTTTAAGTAAACCAAGTGCAAATACAAAAATTTCAGAGAGAAGACAGATCACTTAAAAAAAGCCAAAACAAGACCCAGAGGTTAAGTCCATTTTATCTGCAACAATCCATTACATATTTGCACATCTGACCTTGCAGCTCATTCACACACACAAAGGTTTTGTTGGAGTTCAGCACCAGGGTAGAAGCGAGAAGTCCTCAACCAACATGTTAAGTGCTCCGGAGAAAAACTTTCCATTTCTGTAGGGGACTGGAAATCTGAAACAGGCACAAACCTAAATAAATATTGATTTTTAATTTTTTTTAAATTATGGATTATCTGAAATGTTTATTGTGTTGAAATTGATGGGGCTTTGGAGTAAACACCTATGAGTTATAATAGCATCAAAGGGGTAAAGTCAAGAAGAAAAATGAGAAAAGCTGCCAGAAAAGATCACAGAATTATAGAATACCCTGCGTTGGAAGGGACAAGAATCATTGAATTCAACTCCATCAGGTCCAATAGCTGGTTCTGGAGAGCTGAGGCACAGGAGCAATCCCCATTTTATCTCCTTTTAAAACAAGAGATGAGAAATGCCAGTAAATCTGGGTCTCACTCTTAGTCCCTGCTCTCCAGATCTGCACCCAGAAGTCCTTAAAAACACCCATCTCAGCTGAACATGGAGAGATAGAAAATGAGACTCCTCAGCAAATATTTAATCCAGCACTGTAGTTCAGTACTTTATGCTGTGATTCCTTCACAACCCAGAGGTCTGAGGGACATTCATGGCACTCCATTCTCTGTGAATGTGGGAGAGAAATGTTGCTCTTGGCTGGGTGCATTATTGCACCCTCACAGCCTCCAGCACACTCCAGTGTGGGAATCATCTCCAGCAGGCTCTCAGGCCTATATCCCATGGAGACTTTTCCTTTTTGCTTATTTCTGATGAGGGATATCTCTTAAAAATGCCATAGGGACCACGGAGAGAGCATAGAATTACAGATACAACATAAGGATTCAATCATGTCCATAAGGAAAGGTGTGGTTGTTCATCAATAAGACACCTTTTACTCAACCCCTGGAGTTTCAGGATTATGTGTTCATCTTTTGGAGAGGGCATTTGGCGATGGGACAGATGGGTTATGGCTTTAAATTACAAAAATTTAGGTTTAAATGGGACATTAGGAAAAAATTCTTCCCTGTGAGGCTGGGCAGGCCCTGGCACAGATTCCCAGAGAAGCTGTGGCTGCCCCTGGATCCCTGGAAGTGCCCAAGGCCAGGCTGGACAGGGCTTGGAACAACCTGGGGTAATGGAAGGTGTCCCTGCCCATGGCTGGGGAGGGAATTGGATGATCTTTAAAATCCTTTCTAACCCAAACCATCCTTCATAATCCAAAATGACAAGTTATTTTTAAAGTATTTGGGGCAAATTCAGACAGATTTTCCTTTCTAAAAGATTCTCCCCCCTCTAGAAAAAAAGGTGCTAAGCAGACATGCAGACGTGTGGAAAGATGCTTTTCATGACCTCCAATTGAAGAAATTATTGTAAACATCCAGCTATATTTTCCCCGAAATATCCATTTTTGAACACTTCAGCCTCTTCCAGACTTCATAATTGCTGCTCTCTCAGTGGGTATAGTAAAAGCAAGTGACTGTTTGCCAAGTGACAAACACACATCTCCAAACCCCTGAGGCTCACAGATATTTTCAGGAAGTTTCTGTAACCCCCTGATAAATCTTTGCAGACCACTGAGATGAATAATGTTTGCGGACGCATTTTTGAGGCTGCCATACTGGAGAGGTATTTGTGGCTGTGGGCTTTGCCACTCACATGGAAAAGTATGTTTTCCCTATATCCATCCTATAGGCTGTATTTTGCACATCTGCCTTGAATTAGAACCATTTCGTATCTTCAGGAATAAGTGACATCAAATGGATCATTTAGAAATCGGAGTCAACCAGCAAATTATACACTCCCCTGGTTTGTTTTTTTTCATTCATGAATTGCCAGCATCAGAATTCCCTCAGGGCAGAGTTTTTAGCAAATCTGGTGAACCCAAATGTATGGTAAGTGTCACAGGCTTGGGGACAGATCAGATTTGCATTTTTACACTCTACATCTATTTGCTGCAGCTGTTCTTCCACTGACTCCTGGAATAACCTAATCTCTGTCCTCCTATTTGTTTGGGGTTTTCTCCCCCAGATATTTCAGGGAGGGAATGGGGTAAACAGTCTTAAATCCTGGAGGAGCTCTCCAAGCCAAGCTCCATTTCTGATTTCAGTGATGTTTAGAGCATTGCATGGGGTTGTTATTCCCTTGCTGAAACAGGTCACTGTGGCCTCCCCTGTTAAAAGCTGCCTGCCAATTATATTTTGCTCCAGGCCAGAATTCTGCATAAAAACACCAATGAATTATTAGCAGAGGGAAAAGGCTCTTTATTGCCCTTATTTATACTTCAGCAGCACTTAGGGGATGGAAGCTCCCAGCCCAGGTGCTGCTCAGAAATGCTGCAAGAAACATCCCTGCTGATAACAACTGAGCAGAAAAGAGGTGAGGAGGAGAAGTGAGGAGGGAAACCAGAGCAGCTCAGTCCCACATGCACATCTTCCCCACCAAATTAAGTCACTGCATTGTGAGAATCACCCAAATCTGATCCCCCTGCACGGAGAGACTTTAATCAGCTAATTGCTTTAAGTGGAAGAGGAGCTGATCCACAGAACTGATTTCACCATGAAAAGGAGAAAAAATGGAACAATTGCTGAAAATCATTTAGCAACATCTCATGAGCCAATGGAGTCTCCATGAACTCAGAGAGAAACACCATCACCAAGGACTGGAACAATTTTTCCTTGGCCTGAATTTCACTGATGGGTATAACAAGGTATACATAAAACAAATTAACTGTCACTCTGGAACTCTGTTTTCCCAATTTTATACAACAGCTCATCTCATCTTTCTCCTGGACATCTCCAGCCCTGCTGCTTTCTTCCAGTTAGGACTTTGTAACTGGCATTGGCCCCCAGGAATAACAACCAGCCAGGCAGCCACAAGCAATTTACACTCCACAGTTGCAATATTCTCTTTATGCACTTTGGTTTTGGCCCATTTTTCTCTCTAGAAGATTATGCAATGCTAATTACATTCATTTTTTTTTTTTCCAGGAGAGTTGATAGAAACACATCCAAAGGCATATTTCCCTAGGCAATAGCCTGCTTTAATAAATTCTGGTTGCACTGGAAATATTTGTATTTTAATCTGTAAAACAGAGATTAGGCAAAACTTTCTAATATTGCTTAAGCACTTCAAGCCAAGAAACAATTCCATTGTACTTTAAATTAAACATGTGAGTTTCACGTCATTCTAAAGGAGGGTGGATACATTTCTTCCCCAAATGTATGTTCCAGTTGTACATTCATGAGTTTAGATCAAGATATTAAGAAAATAACCCACGTTTGCTGTGTGCACAGCAGGTGACACACCAATGCATTGCTAAACCCCACACTGCTGATCAAGTGTATTAAATATTTTTTAGAGAAATTTAATCTAATCCTTGCTTGAAAAATAAACCCCAGACAAAAGCAACAAGGATAAGGGGCTTTCAGAGAAAGCAGTACTTGCTTAGGCAAGATGGATAAATTAAATAATGAAATCCACATCTACAAAAATTATTTTTCTATGTTCTCTTAGCAGGCAGATCCATAGATATTGTGATAATCTACAGACAATCAGATTTAGCTACTGGATAACTTATCCCAGTAAGAAATACCCACAATTTAGGGGGGGAAATCCCTTCTCTTACTTCTATGCATGTCGATCTACAGCAGCAGCACTGAAACCAGCTCACCTAAAGCAGGGTTATCCTGAATTTACCACCATTCTGAACAGAATGTCTCCCAGTTAAATCCACCCAGAGCACAAAGAAATCCTGCTGGTAATACAAAACCCATTTTGCCTCATTTGCTCTCAATTTTCAGCAGCACAAGGACACTCAGCACCAGCCATGGATACCCTGGTGATCATGGAAAACTTTCCTGGTGCAAACAGAGCTTTTCCAAAACTTCCAACGCCAGATACCAGTTTGGCTTGGCCAACCGAACAAAATCCACTTAAAAAAACCCTCTATTAAGCAATGATAATGATCCGATGCTCAGGCTTTTCTCTTACTCAAGATGGCAGCAGAGATACTGAGCCACTGAGCAGAGCTGGGTTTATTCTCTGCACCTCTCTCGGGGCTGTTCCCAGTCCCTGGAAAACAGCTTCCTCCAGGGATGGAACAAGGCAGGACCCAACAGAAAATAAAAGAAGGGAGTCGGGAGCTGGTTCCGGATGTTCCTCACCGTGTCCTGTTGCTCCTGGCCATCTCCCCTGCTTTCCACGCAGGAACACATGATGTTTGCACAGCCTCGTCGCAGGGATGACTTGTCTCCAGGTTGCGGCATCAGGGAGACAAAACCGGAGGAGTATCCTGGAGAAGGAGAAATGGGTGATGCGAAACAGATGTTTTCCCCTGATTGCTTATTGCAGAGGCAGCCCAGTAACTGATCCACCTGCTGTGCTCCCGCAGGGGTAATTACTCACCCTTTCCCCCCTGCCAGATGAATTGATGTTTTCCGTGCCTCATTGTAGCCATCTCTGCCCAACAGCGTGCCCCAAAGTGCTGCACAAGTGGCACACTCACACAAATGCCCATTCCTTCTTGCCCAGAGAAGCTGTGGCTGCCCCTGGATCCCTGGGAAGTGTCCAAGGTCAGGTGGGATGGGGCTTGGAGCAACCTGGGACAGTGGAAGGTGGATTGGAACAAGAGGATTTTTAAGGTCCCTTCCAACCCAAACCAATCTGTGATTCTGCAGCTCTAGGTACAGTTAAGAGTAGAGGTATTTTCAATGTTGCTTAGATACAGAGATTCACATGGCAAGGAGGGTTTTCCAGAGAATCTGGAGATGTCAATTAAAAATAATGATATGGTACATGTGAGAGGAGAGCTCACCAATCACAGCAGTAAATAATTCATGTCTGAAATCCCTGTTTCTTCTAAGAACCCATTTGTCATAGGAACTGCCCAGAAATGCACAGTGAAGACTTCTGAACACCCTGGTGATGTTAGTGCTGATTTTTAATTTGCTCATACATTGCTATTCTAAATCACACTCAGCACAGAGCAATGGTTGGTGTTTCCCCATCATTTTCCCCAAATATTTCAAGACCTGCACTCCAAGGTGCTGCTCAGTGAGGAGAGAAGCCCTTGGTAGTGACTTCTGATCATGGTTAACATGCAATTAACAGTTACAAACAGTTAATTGAATCATGAAAACCAGAAGTTTCAAGGGATCTCTGCTTCTCACCCAGACCTTGGAGGCAGGGGCAGCACTCCAGCAGTGGGACTGGATCCTTCCTCACTGCCGGAGGAATTTGTCTTTGATGGAGTGGCTGGTGCACAAGTGATGGGAGGTGAGAAATTGTCACTGACTGGGCTTGACAGGGCTGGAAACAGAACATGACCTGAGCTCCAAGCTTGGTTCTGCTCCTCATTAGCACAGCCTCCATCTTTCCTTCTTTTCCAGGGAGCTACTTATTTCGGAGCCTGAGGCCAGAGCCAGCACCAGCTGGAGATAATTTAGTCCTACTTCACTAATGTTGATGTCTCTGGATTTAATATTGGCTTTTCTGGAACCCTCGTAGGGCTCTTTGGCTTGGCGAGGTGGCTCAGGTAGTTATCCTGAGCATAATATTTTGTTAACCAAGAGGGAGCAGATCTATTTCAAATACAAAACAGGAATCTGCTCATCCAGGACTAACAAAGCTCCCCAAACTCTTCCCCTGCTGGATGCTCAGCAGCCCTCAGCTCTGGGAAACATCTTCAAAAGCCTTTCAGGCTTCACTAATGCCTGCTGCAGTAACACTCAGAACATAATTGAAGTCCTCAGAGGGAAAATCCAGTGGCTGGAGAGATGGAAGTGGATGTGCTGGGAATGCAAAGAGAGCCTTGAGCTTTGTCAGGGGGGTCACCAAGGGCTTTGCTCCGTGGAAGAGGCACCCAGGTGCAGCCAGTCAGTCCCCACTGCTCTCCCCACGGCTCCTGGGATCCAAGGGACCTGAGCAATGGCCTGGGGAGAAGCTGGGAGGGAGCCCAGATAGAGCAAGTTTTGAGAAGAACAGACAATTAAAAGCTGAGGCACACCACAACAGCATTTGCTCACACCCTTGTGCCTGGGGACAGGCGCAAACCCATGAGCTGAAATCCCTGGCAAACCAGAAATCCAGAGGAAGATTTACAAATTGCCCCTTGCCACTGCCCTGCAGCTCCTGAGCTCTGTCCAGGGGTGTTCCCAGCCTTGTTTTGCCTGCTGTTTGTCTGTGCAGGATGATTTGGGACAGGGAGACATCAGTGATGGAAAGGAGATCCCAAATGTGTCCTTCTCAGTGCTATAAAAACCATGGGTGCTATCCCAGGAGCAGGACAAAGGAAGGGCACAAAGGGGCTGAAGAAACCTGGAGGTTTTGCAGTAACTTTAGTTTACCAAACTCCCCTCAGTCATGTCAAGTCAAATTTAAAATATCCTTTTTGCTTTAGTTTCAGACAGTTTGGTTTGATGCCTGTCTTGCACATGGTGGGAAATGTTGTGATATATGTCACAGAGGTTTTCTTTCAAGCCTCTCAAAATCTCATCTGTTACATCCAGTTCTTTATGCAGGTAACTGCAGTCCCATTACTTGCCAGTGGCATGGAAAAGCCCTGGAATTAACCCAGTTTTGATGTCTGCAGTAATTGTGCTCTGCCTCCTCTTTCACGAAGAGAAAAATTTGCTACAATGCTCAAGATAAAACAAATAAATCCAATATAAAAGCACATCTAATTGAATTAAATGAAAGTAGCCTCTCAGACTGCCCTTTCTGTGAATCACATTATCTTCATGTTTACTGACTCCTTGACAGGAGTCTAAATGATCCCAAATTTTATCAGAATAAATCAGCTAAACAGCAACAAAAAAATCCCTTCTAAAAAGGACAGACGTTCTTAACAGTCATCTGGAACAGATTATTTTTCTCCAAGTAGCATTGTTGATACTGAAAGTGTTGTAACAATATCCTTTTCTAATGTGGTTCTGCTGTGGCTCCATCCATAATAAAACCACTCGATGCCAAAGGACCCACTTAGCATGACGAGCTCCCCAAAACCTGGATTATTTGTGTAAGACACTGATTTGACGTTCCAAACTCCATGATCTGATGAAATGTCTTTTCATATTTTTAAAGGAGACCAAGGAATGAGCATCACTTAATCTGGAGAAAGGTTTTTGCTGAACCATACAACCTCCAAGTCCTTGTAAATCCTAAATGCCACTAAAGAGAGATGGAGACTGGAAATCAAAACAATTTTCCCTGTTTCCAGCCTTGTAAAGCCTAAAATAACTGCACCTTTTTTTGTTTTCTTGAGTATATATACAGCTCTGCAGTTTGGCTGTATCCAAAGGTTACAACAGATAAAGCAGAATGTGTATTAGTCTCATAAATTGCAGATAAATGTCAATTAAAGAACACCACCTTTACACCAAGATACTCAGAAAAATCCAATACTATTGAGGGCTTAAAAGGAGGCAACAGAAACAAAACTACCCAGCAGAAAGAACTGAACACTCACCATTTTTTAGTCCAAATAGATGAAAGAGTGCTCTAGCAGGTTTCCAAATAAAGGCATTTCTACCACATTAATGGTGGTCAGTGCTGGGAAGGTGCTTTCTCTTCCTAAAAAACATCTCCACTTCTGCCACCTGACAGATATTTGTGTCTCATTGCCCAGCACTTTTCTGTCTCAAGCCATAAAGAAGTGATCAGGGACAGAGAGATGAGGACTGCAATTCCCTAGGAAAAGGGCACTTAAAATTATAGAAGTTCCGTGATTTTCACCCTGTTTTTTCCTTTTCCCATTGCTCACTCGCTGGTGTATGATCTGTTCCTTCCTACTTAAGCAACCTCAACTTCTCTGAATGTACACTTTCATGGTTACACCACAAAAAATTGTTATCCTTGGTAAAAGCTCTTCAGAACTCGGTGGGGAAAAACAAGGAAAACAACATCATAACAGAGCCTGTTAGAGGCTGGACATTACCAGTTCCAGCCATTCTATCAGCCAAACACTTCCAAACAATTTAGCCCAGAGCAGCAAATCTCAATGAAAATAAAAGAAAGAAAAAGAGGGGATGAGAAGAGTCAGAGCCACTTCAGAACCTCTTTGAAGTCTTAGTCCTCGCCATCATTCTGCTGTTCCCTGAGGTCACTGTGCTGTGCCTCAGCCCAAATGCCATCCCCTGACGGAGAATTAGAGAATTAAAGCGCCCTGGGTGCGACTTTGCATTGTTGCCTGTCCGCGCGGAGGAGCGCAGCCCGCGATCCGCCAGAAGCCACAAAACCAGCCGGCGGAGTTTGTCCGTGTGGTTGTTGGCAACTGCTGGGACAAAACGCGGCTTGGAGTCACAACAGGACCTGGGGTCCCCTCCCTCCAGCCCTGCCACCCTCGCTGAGAGCCAGCTGGGAGCCTTTCTTCTTCTTCTCTTTGTGTTGCCTGATAGCAGAGGTCCTGCCAACCTACAATTAGAAACAAGAGCTGTGCCTCTGTGCTCTGTCTGCCCAGAGATAGGGCAGGAATTTATGTAGCCAGCATGCCAAGGGCTTGCCAAGGATGTCAAAAGCAAGTTCATAATAAATTACTCTTTTTGGGGCACTTCCCTCAGTTGCCAATGGAGGGAAAGCAAAGGAAAATGACAAAGAGCCCCGCTCGTTTCCTTCAGACAACTGTGATTTATTACAGGCGAAACAAGGAGGATTCCAAAAACATTACTCCTATAAGGGAAGGTAACTCAATCTCCAGCAAAAATAAACAGCCATGTTTAAATAAACCTTCTGAGAAGTGCTACTGCCCTTTTCCCGAGAAATTGGGGGAGCATCTCTTTGCCCGGACATTGTTCCGCTGTGTGAGACGCTGTCCCAGGGATCTCGTCTGGTTTGGGTGGCCTGGTAAGTCATCAAAGGATAAAAGGCAGAGAACAAAGGGAAAAATAAAAGTATTATGAGCTACAGCTGAAGCGCCTGACAGATGTTGGGTTGTTGCTTGTGGGAACTGCCTTCCATCTCCACAGCAGAGGATTCACCCCGCTCACTGCCCAGGGAAGGGGTGGGATGGGCAAGGTCTTTCCCCAGTACCCCATCCCAGAGGCCACTGGTCAGTGATTTAGGGACTGGTCAGTCCTAGTGATGGTCACTGGTGAGTGATTTAGGGACTTCCCCTGGCTCTCCCGTGAGCAGTGAATTCAATAAATCACAGCAACACTTGGGTCAGGTACCCTGCAAGGGTCCTCACAGACTTCAGAGCTTTCAGCAGTGCCAACAAACCCAAGAACAACCTTCCCGTGGCTCTGTGGACAGGATCCTCTGCACTGACCCTCTCCAGACCTTTTCCTCTCCCTAGCGGGAAAGGTGGGAAGGTTAAACATCACCTTCTTTCCTCCTCTCCTGTTTGACACCAGGATGGCAAACTGCTCAACACAACCCAGAGAAGTGAGTTAATAAGAGTTTGGGAACAAATGCAGACCTCCAAGAGAAGCCAGGTCACGGGCAAAGCTTCTGCAGAAATGGCATCCACCTGCCCACTGGTTTAAGTTGTGCTTTTCCTTCTTATCCTGCACCCCAGCCTCTGCTGATGTGTGGAGAGCCCCAGGAAATTGCTGTGCTCCCCGGAACCCTTGCACAACCCGCAGGGATTTACTGCCAAAAAGGCACACCCTCTGCCTCCTCTGCTGCTGGCCTTGCTCTTTGCTTGACTTCCTTATTCCAGAATGGCTCCTTAATTAACACGAGCTATTAGGAAAGCTCACTGCAGTAATGTCAATCCCCTTCTCTCCGCTGAGATAAGGCGTAATTAATGAAACGAGGCAAATTAGTCATGCAGTTGCTTGGGTTTGTAGATCTCTTAGATGCTGTGAACACATCACTCAGACTCAGGGTGGATTTTTTTTTTCTTGTTAAGCTCATTGTGCTTTATGAAGTTCATCAGCAAGAGAAAGGTAATTAAACCAGCCTTTTCTATCACACTTTAAAACAAGAAGAATAACGGAGTGGGGAGAAAAATAGCAAGGCTTGTCTTTATGGATTTCTGTGATGCTGAAAGGGCTGGCAAGGATAATTTACTCATGAAATAACAGTGATCTGAGCTGCTGTGGCCAGCTGAGAACAAGAGCTTGCCCGCAGCTTCAGGCAAATCAGGCAGGGTGAAATCCCTGAGGAGCCCAGGCAGCCGGGACATCCTAAGTGCAAAGCAGGCAGTGCTGCCAAGGCTCCTTTTCCAGCCCGTGGAGACAGCAGGACACCTTGGCCTGGGCTCCAAAATAGCTGGCATGGGGATCAGGGAGCTGCTGGCCAAGAGAAAATGCCAAGGGAAGAAGCATTCCTGCAGCCACAGCCTCGCAGGGCACTGGGGGCTGGCTCCCAGTCTCGGTTTTATCCATCCATGGCTGGATAAACGCCCTGAGGCAGAGCCCCGAGGAGAATCACAGCCCTCACCTGCTCATTCAGTGCTAGAGGAGTCACCTTTGAGGTGTGGGATGTCTCTCTCATCCCTGGGCCAAGAATTCCTCCTGTATCCCATGCCCTTGTCTCTGTTGGTGGCCACGCTCTGGCTCAGCTCTCAATCAACTCTCCAGGCTGAGCTCCATGGCTGAAAACTCTTTGGGAACACCTTTCCCTTGTAGCCAGGGGCCTCTGGAGGAGACAGGACAAATGGAGGAGCGCTCATGGTGCCAGGATGGGAATGAAGAGATGGACACCTGGGTGTCTGCCCCCACCTTCCCTGAGGGCAAGTGTGCCCAGAAACATCAGCAGAAGGGACATTCAGGAATCTCCTGGTGGAAATGGAGGTGGATTTTCAGGGGCTTTCTAACTGGGCAGCAAGCCAAAGAGGGGAAGATTAAGGGTCTATAATTTGGTCTGAGACATGCTGAGCTAAACCACGATCAAGCAACATTTTCCATTTGTGCCTTCAGCCCTAAGTGCTTAAACTGTCTGCTTGGGAGACCCAGCCCACCACCCCAAGCCCCTGTGAGGCAGGAATTCCCACCTGAGACCCTCTGCAGAACTCCTGAACCACACAGCCTGCACAAATAACCTGCAGGAAAGCTCCATTTCAAAGCAGTTTGCAGTGAAAATAAAACACTTCAGCACAAGGTGTTCTTCGAAGTACATATCTGTAAGCATGTGTTGTTGTGATCTTTTTGCATCATTTCCCAGATTGACTAGAAATGTACCTCTTTAAAAGAAAAAAAAAAAAGTATCTTCAGAGTGGTCAGGAAAATCCCACCTGAGTTTTGTTCTCTGGCTTCTCAATCTGGGCTTCTTTGGTGTGAATTGTGTCAGACATCCTAATACGACTTCAAAGGAGACCCTTGAAAGAACTCAGAAACCACCACCATAAACTGACTGAGAGAGTATTTTAAGAAATATTTTAACAAGTCAACTCAAATACCTTTCAGAGGCAGATACTTTTCTTTTTTTTGCCCATGGGATAGTTAGTTTTATCCCCCCCAAAAATTGAATACTTACACTTTTGATCCCTGTTCTTTCTGGCAGCTTTCACATTTCCAACTTTTGGCAACACAGCAAGGATTAGGAGACTTCCTGATGTCCTCCTCCTCCCTGAAAAAGAACACATGGCTGACGTATTTGACTGCAATATTTGGGCACACAACCAGTGGGGATCTCTTACCTGCTTTGTTGTCCCTTTTTGTGCTTTGCCTGCCACACTGATCTGGTAAAATGTGCTGCCAATGGGACAGATTTATGTCAGGGAGGATTTAGCCTGGAAAGCAGGATCCTCTCCCCATAACCATTCCCTGCTTCTGAGGCTGTGGAAACAAAGCATGGAGCTCCTAAAAGGGAGAATAAAATAGAGGAAAGAAAACACCACATCTAACAGGTTATGATTTTGCTGGATTGGTTAAAAACAGGGAGCACATCACAACACTGGCAATTGTGAAGGTTTGGTACCTCCTTAACAATTTTCGTTCAAAAAGCATCTCTTGGTCTGGGCCTTTTTGGGCAGATCACCACAGAAAATGTGAATGGAAATCCACTGATTAAAGAGTGAACATTTCCAACACTAGGAGATATCAGCCAGCCATAAAAGAGCTGTAAATCAATATTTCATACCTAGTCACACCAGTAACCATAAGCAATGTGTGATACTCTCACGTGCCTGATCCGTGACAATCTTTTATGACTTTATCTGCAGATTTCCTCAGGCCTGGAAGTGTTCAAGGCCAGGTTGGATGGGGGTTGGAGCAACCTGGGATAGAGGAAGGTGTCCCTGACCGTGGCAGGGAGGAGAACAAGATGAGGTTTAAGATCCCTTCCAACCCAAACCGTTCTGTGATTCCATGACATTCCAGGGGTCTGAGCACTAAGGATATTTCTCTATAACCTCAGAAATTTAGGGCTGCCTGAATCAACCTGTATCTCCCACCAGCCAGGTTTCACAGCATCGTGGCCAAAGGACCCACCATGGCAAAGCAGAGGCGTGGGACTGGTGTCTGTTTCCATAAATGCTTCATACCTGAGTAAAGACTCAGGATCTTCCCCCAAATGACCTCACCTCTGCATTCCCACCTCCTCTAGGCCACTCTTCAGGCCTGCCCCAAGATGGTCTGTAGGTGATGCAGCCTTCTCTTATTATCCTATTACTACATTTAAAATTTCCATCTCCTCATCACTGCCACATTTTAAGTAAATTTAAGGGCACAGGTATTTTTTGTCTAAGAACATTTACTGATGGAAATTTAGATTTCCCTGGCAGTTGAGTACGGGGTTTGAAGCTGTAAAATTTAATTAAAACCACTTAAGGGGGGATAAAATAGGACTAATTGTGCTCCAGCTAAAAGTAACTTGGCTGACATCAGCCGGGCAGCAAACAGAAAACCAGGGAGCTCCACACATCTCCCACACTTGGCTGGAGACTTTGGTGCAAGGAAAGACAAACTCCCCACTGACCTGGATGAGTCTGTGCCCTCTCCACATCAGGAACAAGGACATTAAAGTCTCTCAGACCTGTCTGACCTTGAGGATGATCTTTCCTGTTTAATTTGACTGCCCTAAAACTTGGGAGTAGAACTGCAATTTCAAACCGGTAATTACTTGGCAAGTAAATAAACTACAGCAGTGCTGGACCCTGAAAAGTTAAACTACCATGTGAGCTTTCTTTAAGTACTTTATTCATACTTGTTTTCTAGAGAAAGCCCCTGAATTTGAACTAAAACAGAAGAGTCAGCAGGAGGAGAAAGTGCAAGCTAAGTGAGTGCAAGCTAAGTGCAAGATATTTCTTTTGTTTTCCGTTGCTGCTTTAAGGACGAGAAGCCAAGAGGAAAATATTAAATAAACACTAGGAAATACTAAGGTTTTGGTGTTTCATGACAATTGTTTTCAGATGGATAGACATAAAATAATCCCACATCAAACTAACTGTGTCTGACATGCCTGCCACCAGGTATGGTCCAAGAGAGGCAGATATGGAGGAAGTGGTGAGAGGGAGGATAAACCATTTAGCCAAAACCCACTCCCAGTTTCCCCAGTCCAATCCAGTGAGCAGTGAGGGCTGTTAACACCCACACCTCTCCATTCAGTGGTGTTTGTCAGGATTTTCTTCGAGCGGCATTGCTGAAAGGTCACTACTGACAGAAGCATCCTGCTGTAAATCCTGGCCTCAGACACCTGTGGAACAAACTGGTTTTCCAGCAAGATCAGGAGCTGGACTGGGCAGGAGGATGCTGCCCATGGGACCTGCTGTGCTGAGGGTAAGACCTGAGTGAGGAATTTGTGTTGCTCAGCAGCTCAGGG
This sequence comes from Oxylabes madagascariensis, assembly GCA_013400675.1. Taxonomy (NCBI): domain Eukaryota; kingdom Metazoa; phylum Chordata; class Aves; order Passeriformes; family Timaliidae; genus Oxylabes; species Oxylabes madagascariensis. The sequence goes on from VYZR01124615.1 coordinate 27,518, forward strand.
AAACAAACTACATCCAAATGACACCAATAGAGACTGGCACTGCTGTGGCTCCTCTTGTTGAAGGAGCATCAGGCAAGAGCATTCCCACAGATCCCATCAGGTTTTTAGCCACAAAGTGTGTGGAGAGTTTCTGGCAGCTCATGGAATGCCACCCCTGAAGTTATTCCATCTGGGGAAGGGAGTGTTTTGACCAGCACTTGGAAATGGCAGCATCAAGCCAAACCTGTTCAAAATTAAAAATCGACCTAATTCAGAAAGGGGCGTGAATTCCAGTAAATAACAATGGAGGATCAGTGTTCCTGTCCTTCACAGCTGCAGGGGGAAAAAGCCAAGTTCTGTCTGTTCCAGGTCATCTGTTTCAAGACATCCAGGAAACAAGCTACCCATGGAGTTAGGCAGGACACTCAGACACTGAATTCCGTCCTGGAGAACAAACAATAAGGAGAAGGAATTTCTTGCTTTGCCTTTCCTGAAATCTGAACTGCTGTTAACCAGCCCTGTTGAACAACAGACCCACGATCTCATCCCACACAGTGTCTCTGGATTCAGCAGAAGGAAACCTGGGATTTTGTGATTCCTGTCTCCAGAGAGGTGCCCCCTTCTGACATTCCCAGCCACAGGACACACCACAATTCGTGTTCTCTACCATGGCACTTTGAGGAGCAAAGGAAGACATTTCTCCAAGACTTCTGTCTTCCAGGAATGAAAACATAAGAACAGATTTACTCACAAGTTTCTTCCAGGGATGGCAAAGAGAAGGAGAGTTGGAAAGTCAGGAGCATTCCCATTCTGAAAGGTTCACATTACCCATGCCAGTATTACCACAGCTTGCACTGAATATTTCCTTTTATCAACTGAATTGAAGGCTGAAATCTGAGCTCTTGGGACCCTGGTAATTTGAATGCCACAACAAAAACTCAGCCTTCATTTCAACCTGCTCTTCATTTATTCATCTATGAAACATGAAATACGAAATATCTGGGCAACGTGAAGGTTGAAGGTGGATGACCTTTAAGGTCCCTTACAACCCAAATCATTCTATGATTCTATGAAATACGAAAATTTTAAGTTGCAAGCAAAATTCTGCCCATGCTCTGCAGGCAACCTTCCCTCTTCCAGGTGTAGAAAAACAAAAATCTCCATCAAAACCTTCCCCTTCCATTGCCCTAACTGTGCTTGGAGCCCATCTAGCAGACCACCTTTATTCCTTTATTCTGGAATTTTCTTCGGGAGTTTAAGGAGCTTTTTGGAGCACGGGGTGGCTCTTTTTGCTGTGCTATGGACAAAAGGAGTCCCATGCCTCAGCAATCTCCCATCCACTGCAGGACATCTTTGTTATTCCAGCCCCTCCGTGGGATGGCAGGAGACAGGATCAAGAGAACCACAGTGGGTGTGCAGGAAGAACGAGGTGACCTCCAGCTCTGCTCAGAGATGGGTGTTTATTGCTTTCCCAAGACCATAAAGCTGAGCTCAGTCCCTTTCCTGCCAGCACTACTGAACCATTCTTATTTCCTGTATGTGGAGGTGGAAATGTCATGCTTCAGCTCTGATTTGCCTTTTTTTTAAATCTTTTTTTTCTTATTTTGTGGTTTCCATGTGCTAAAACTGCCTGGGAGATGTGTCCTCTGGAATGGTGAGAGGCAGCTGCTTTCATGTGAGCTCACAGCCCCTTGAGCAGTGCCAGGGGTGAAGGTGTTACTGGAGGAAGCGTTTTTATTGCCAGGATTTCTTCTGTCTCTGGGGCTGAGGCACCACAGCAGATTGTTAACACTGCTCAGAGCAGCAGCAAAAAAAACCCCTCAGAGCTCTTTTGGCTCTTTTGAAATGGGTTGGTGCACATTTATAACCTGCAGGGGGTTTTACCCCAGCACACAAGTCTTGGGTTCCTGTCTTGGTGCAGAGGATTAAAACCCAAAGATGAAACTCTTTCTGTCTGCTGCATCTTTCAGGATTTTCCACAAATGACTTTCTCCCAGTTCCCTCCTGCCCAGACCAGAAATTTAACCCACTTTTTAGAAGAAATAAACTGGCTTTAGTTTCCATTAGAGTAAGGTCTGGTTAACCTGACCCTCTGCTCTTCACAAGGGCATGAGGACAGCAGTGACATCCAGCAGCAACAGGAGTCACCGAGGAAGATCCATGCAGAAACCAGCTGCCCAAGATAAGTTCCAAAAGCTCAGTTATTCCCCTGGAACACATGGGAATAGTTTAATGAATCTGAGAAACTCTGTGCAAGGGAGAGCTGGAGGGCAAAGGCTCTGAGCCAGTGTAAGAACTTGAGCAAGGGGGCATTAGAATGTCATTAATATTTATTATAATTACACCAGCAATTGTACTCAGGGAGATGATTTCTACTTCTTTTGTGTTAAATACAAAAGGTAGACTTCAGTTTATCTGCTTTCAATTACAAACATCTGTAAAATGACAAAACCGTCAAGGCACAGTAGATATCCTATTTACAGATAATTTCCCTCGAGAATGATCCACATTTGTACCCTCAAAGAAGCAATTAAAGAGTATCTGTCCAACCAAATACCATTTCATCTCTGACCAGTACACCTTTCCTCTTTGTGAATCCCCTACAAACCCGATTTGGTGCTGTGGAAACAAAGAATTGTGCCAAATCATGTCACCCTTTCTTAACCCAATCCATGTTTAACAAAACCATTGTCATAAAGATTTCAGATATCCTAAAGCTGAAACAACTCACTGAGCCACTGAGATGAAAAAAGATCAAATGAAAAAAAAAAGATGAGTCTGGTGGTATGATTTCATGAAGATTCCAGTTAAACTTGCAGTGGGGACAGCAAAAATAGGAAAAAACTTCCCCAGAGCTCCACAGTGCAGCCCCTGCTACCCTGATGAAATGGGAAATCACCCAATGGAGCAGAAAAATCTGAGACTGACATCCTTTCTTGCAAACTTACAGCCTAATTAGAGAAGCTACTGGGAGTGTAGACAGCTCTTCTTGACAGCAAACCCAGGAACTACTGAACTCCCAGCAGAAATTACTACACTTTCAAAGTCATTATGTAATTTAAAACATCTGTTCAGATATGGAGTAGGGGAAAATCTTCCATAAGAAATAGATCAGGAACTTCCTTTCATTCCCTGCTTCTTAGAACTTTCCAATAAAGGGAATTTCTTTTCTTTCTGAATTTTAAAATATTGTATCATCTCAAAAGCTAGAATATTTTATTAAGAAGATTGATTTTCTACAAATAATTATTACCAAAAAAATAATAAGGGAAGATTTATACTTAATTTCTGGCTCCTTTAGTTCCCTTCTTGGGATGATCTTGCAGAGTGGTTTACACGTCCCTCAGCACCTTCTCCTAGAAATAAAACAAAACAAATAAATAACCTGCTTTTCAGGGTGTTTCTTTTTAAAACAAAACCAGAAATAACTCCACTGCACCCTCCACTTCTGCCAAAGCACTTCAGAAACATAAAGCTCCCCACACACCGAGGTGAGGTGCTGAGGGCAGAAATAAATAGGAGGGTGTTTATTGCCGTGTAAACATCAATCAAATAACAGCCCTGGGGTTGCCAGAGTGCCACTGGTGATGGGAAAACCTCGTGACAACAGCAGCAGCAACCATCAGCCGAGGAATAAAACCATGAGGTGTTCCCTGGAGGATCCTGGAGCACTTTGAGGGACACCCAGGACACTCCAGAAGGTCTCAGTGCCGTGGATGCATCCCCCAGCACGCCTCCAGCTGGGCCCACTGCCAGCGCACAGCTGAAGTCCAACCAGTTAAACCACAAGGAATTTCTCTTGGTCCAGTCAGGAGGATTGAAATATTCCCTTCCTTTGTTTGTTGGGTTTTTTTCCTTTATGGCTGGGATTGCTCGATAAAAGCTTTGCAATGACAGAACGTCTATGGGAACAAAAAAAA
>VYZR01124637.1:0-12250 GCA_013400675.1 Oxylabes madagascariensis
TCCTGGCCAGGCAGGGCAGGTGTAATGACTCCCCCACGGCTGCAGGGGGAGCTGTGGCACGAGTTTCGGCCATGTCTCCACGTGGTCATGGCGGGCACAGCTGGAAGAAATGGATGGAGAAGGGGCTTTCTTCACAAACCCCCAGGGGCAGCTGATCCCAGTCCCCGCTCTGGATTGCAAAAGGAGCTGTAGCAAGAAAATCAGAAGTGGCAAGCTAGAACGGCAGGAACGAGGAAAATCCTGGAGTGGTAGATGAGATGTCAGCCTCTGCAGCTGTAGGAGCTGGTCCTGGCAGGCCGGGATGCATGGCTACAGTGCACATACTACAGCAAAAAACCTTGGCTCAGTAGCAGAGGCATGGCAGGGTGGGGCAGCAGCAGCCTGGGTCCCAAACATGGCAGGGAGAGGGTCCCTTGAAGGGGTGAGGGCTCGGGGTCCCAGGGTTTCCCTTGAGGCACCCCAGCAAATGGTGAAAGTCCCTTTTTTAGTGAGGTAGGGTGTTAATAAGGTCCCAGTTCAGTGGCTGCATTCATGAGCAAAGGCTACCCACAGGAGAAGAAGCAGGACAGGGCTGGGCTCTGGAGGCGGCAGAGAATTCCTGCCCACTAAGCAGCAACTTGACCATCCTCCTCTGAAGCCGACAGCAAGAGAGGGGTGGGAGCTGCGTCCAATCCCTTCCCCCAGCCAGAATCTCATGGTATCTCTGCCTTTCCCAGGAAAATGTCCCTCATCTAGGATGTTAAAGCCAGCTGCACTTCTCCCCCTTCTCCGTGGTTGCTTCTTTTGTCTCTCTTCAGTACCGGTCATTATTGTTTCTCAGCAACAAAAAAGGGAGAAAATTTCTTAAGAAACAAATGGAAAAATCCTAAACCCCAACACATCCTAATCCATGTCAAAAGTCAGGCATCCTTGTAGGACCCTTTTAGGGGTTAGGTTTAGGGTGAGCTGCTCTAAGGTTTCCCTAGAGTCTTCTATGGGGAGCCCAATGCTCATGTTAATGATTCTCCTCTGGACTCACTTCAGCAGGTCCATGTCCTTCTTTGCTGGACACCCAAGAGCTGGATGCAGCACTCCAAGTGGGATCTCACCAGCAGAATAGAGGGGCAGAATCCCCTCCCTTGAGCTGCTGGCCATACTCCTTTGGATGCAGCCCAGGATTGTTTGCATTTCTGAATTTCTGGGCTGCAAGTACACATGGATGGATCACGTTGAGCTTCTCTTCAACAAACACCCTCAAGTCTTCTCCTCAGGGCTCCTCTCAATACATTCTTCACCCAGCCTATATTTTTGCTTCAGGTTGCCCCAGTCTAGGTGCAGGACCTTGCACTTGGCATTGTTGAAATTCATGAGGTCTGCACAGGCCCACCTCTCAAGTCTATCTGGATGACATCACTTCTATCCAGCATGCCAACTGCAGCACCGGCTTGGTGTTGTTGGCAAATGATGGCAAATTACTGATTTAAAGTAGGCAAAATATTGGAGATGTAATACTGGGTCAGACACAACTACATTTCAAATTCAAACTTAGCTTTGCTGTTATAGTTTTTAATTACTTAATATCAGATCTTTTTAAAAAGTAGATGAAACTAAATGAATAGCAGCTGATGAAAATGTGTTGTGCTGTTCAGGATTTTCATTATAATAGAGGTACTAAGATCATGAACCAGCTGAATAGAAATTGGAATCTCAACTAGGACAGAGAATCACCCAACCTGATTTGTAACCATGGAGAAAAATTATATGTATTTTAAAAGATGAAATACTAACTAACTAAAACATGCAGAGGTATGAAAAGAAAGAAGTGTACCGAGTAAAACATAAGGGGATATATCAGAAAAAAACAAAAAAGTGAAACATAGTATTTCTTTTCAGTAAAGCTTTTTTTTTTCCACAGCTGTGGTTGTCACCATTTTCTAGATGTAACTGAAATATTTTACTTGTCTCAAACACTAGAACAGTAATATCTCTTTTCCATAGGAAATTCCATGGAGAAATTCAAATAAATCACATCTGCAGTTAATACACAACTTACATTAACACTGTAGCTTAATTATTTCTTTTTTTCATTTTCACTCCACATTCGTTGTTACTCTTTTATGACAGTACCTTTAGATCCAGTGGATCTCATTAATACAAGTGCAATTTCTGTGGGATATGTTAACCTTACTGAGAGTGCACAATTTATAAATCAATATGAACTTTTGTAACTAATCTGTCAGAATTCAGTTTGAGTCTTGTTTTACCTAGTGCATGAGTGTGTATATTCATTTTTTTTTTCCTTGCCTGCATTACTTCTTGGTAGTTCTGGAGATTTACAGAGCCAGACTGTGCTTTGCACTTAGGAAGAATTTCAGAGAATATGCTTTCATGTTCCATGAGACAGAGATTTCATTTGTGATACATATGAAAGCTAAATACCTTAAAGAAATGTGTGGGAACAGGTTTTTTTTTCTGGGTTGTTTAGTCCAGAGCAATAGAAGAAAACAACATCAACAATTTCTGAACAGTTACTTTTTCAAAAACTTCAGATTTTTCCCTGATATTTTTCATATTTTCACAAAGGAAAAGAAATAATTATTTTTCTTTTGCAAATGATAATAATTAATGCTTAGTTTGCTTGGACGTTTTCTTTTATTGGATATGGATTTTACAAAACTCATTTGTTACATATCGTGAAATATGTAGTGAAAAGTTATTTGTGTTATCATTATATTCCGACTATCTGCAAAATAACCCCCCCATGCTTTCTGTTTCACAGGGCTGTTTTAAATGTCTTGTAAAGTGTTTCTCTTCTGTAAATACGAACAAATAAGGAAATTGGGAATGGTCTTAACTTTTTTAGGGTAATTCTAATGTTTTTCTGTATCATGAAGAAAAATAGTGCTGTGTAGCTTTGGGTGGGAGCACTGGGTTGTATTGGTTCTAGTTGGAGATGTGAGCCTTGCGACCACAGAACCCAGCTGGCTCTGGACATCAGTGACAGTATGTTTCCATCAGGCTTGGTGACCTGCTCATCTGGATATTGCATCCTCATAAACCGGAGTATAAAACAGGATAAATACAAATGTTGTTTCTTACCATTTAGCATTTGTCTAACTTTGCATAACAACAAATGATTTTTCTAAACTCGCTGTTTGTGAGGTGGGCTCATATTCCAAATTTCACTATCTAGTTTGGTGGAGTTTAAATTTACATTTAAAATTTTGATAGAAATGTTTGGAACATGAAACAGTTTTGATTTACTCTCCATTCACTCTTTCAGTCAAACCTTTTGTAACCTTGAACTCTTCAGATTGTATCATCTTTTCTCCCTTAACATGTATGGTTTTGGCTTTGATTCCTGAGCTGACACTGAAATGCTAGATTTTTATCAGACATTTTGGCAAGATTCTAGCCAAAATAAACTATTCCTCGTGTTTGTAAACTTAAGATAAATATTTATTTGTGTTAAAAAGCTCTGAACTGAAAACAGATTTTAAACCAGTGGAAGTAGATGATGAATACAAGTATTTATTAAATATCCCTTCTCCTGGGAACTTTTTCCTTGCATGCCAGTTCTGAATCTCAGTGGCTCCATCCATACTTAGGATGATTAGATGAAACCCTTTTGTGTTGGGCACCAGAAAATGGAGCTTTACATGGATGAGTATGTTGTTCCTGTATTTTAGGATGTTTGTTTGACCAGCATCCAAGAGTGCCTATTTACTGATGTCAAACAGCACCTTCCAAACTGCATTGAAATCAAATGTTAATATTACATTCTAGATTCAATATACATTTTGACTCTTGCATTTGAAAATGTATATATATTCATAGTGTTCTGTTCCCCTGGAAGACTTTCAGACATATGTATTGTGGGAAGTCAAAACAAGCTTTGTTTTCTTCAGTTTGTTTTACCTAGTAAGTTTCTTTCGGTCAATTAATGTTGTGCAGACAATGTCACAACTCTTTTCTATTTTGGCTATTGCATAGACCTACTTCTGCAATGTAATTTATAGTAATTGGATTATTGAATGACTATAATAGTTACCAAGAATTGAAGTAATAGATATAGGCAGAGCAATTTCATGCTTTTCAGATGAGATTATATTACATTTAAGATAAGCCACAAATGACTTGATGACTTCACCAATTTTAATTACTTTTAATATCTAAGAAGAAAAAAAGAACCTTGCTAAATTTGTCAATCATTTTAAGTTTGGTTGCTATTTCACAGCTAGCATTTTTCTATGCTCAAGATTCTATCTTTTAATTTTTTTTGACGTATTTCCTTTTCATGGTCTTCACTAAATGTTATTCTGGGCTGTCCTTGAAAGTGAAGTGCGTGACCTTCTGGACCAAGATAAATTCTTTGTCAGCCTGACAATGACTTTTCTGTTTGGAAGAGGACTTGTTTTAAAGCTTCAGCGCATGTGTTTTGATGTTTTGTCTGTGAAAACCATTTAATGTGTAGCTTGAGATGTCTGTAAGAAAATTTATGAGTGTTGGGGTTAAATATCAAGCCTCATATTCCCTCTCCTAAGATGTGGAAACCTGTTCAAAAGGCAGTGCTTGCAAGTAAGGCAGTGTGGTGTCTGTCACTGCTGTAGTGCTTTTTACTGCCCTTGCTAATTTCATTCCCTCTAAGTTAATGTATGCTACTGAACTTAATGTTTTCACAGTTCTCACTTTTAGACTTCTGTGTCATTTACTTAAGTCACTAAAGCTGGCAGGAAGCCTCTTCCCAGTGTGGCAGACATCTACAGAGATGTTCATTTTAAGCATGGCCTGTCTCATGTACAGTAATAGCTGTACCATGCTGACAGAGGTTACCCTACCTGTACTGAAATGGGTTCATTTTCACAATTAGCTGGCCATTGTAGATAAAACTTGCTTTGAAGCTGGAAAACAAACCAGAATGTAAAATCTAAATTAAACATGGCATTTCACAAAGCCCTTGTGCCTTCAAAACCAGAACCAATGCATTTTGATGATGGGGTCCATTGTCTGAGCCCTGAGAGTACCACTGGGCTGCAGCCTCCCTGCTCAAGGCCCAGCCTGACGCCCTTTTCCCCTAGACTGACCCACACTGGCACCAGCTTTCCTCACAACTTGTTTAGGCTTCCTGGCTTGGCCTTGTCTGTCCCCTTTGCCTGGTGCTCAGAGTCTGGTGCCCAAACAACCCCTTGGGAGCACCCCTTGCTCCTGCTGCTCCTGGCCACCAAGTGCCCTCTGTGCAGAGCTGCCTGTGACAGCTGGGCCCCTGCCACTGGCACAGTGGTTGCCCAAGGCTGTGTTCAGTCCCATACCTGATGGTTTTTCTTGCATAAAGTACAGAGTGGGATAAATGACGAGCAGGTGGCATTGGTTTTCTGTGTATAGAAAATACATGCAAAAAACACAACTGAACGGATTTTATTTCCTGCCCGAAATGGCATTATGTTATGCAAAGTTATGAATTTTGAAACAGTAAGAAAAGAAGTGAAGACTTATAACAAAAAGCTTCATTAAATACACTGCCAGTCAAGTAATATTTCAAAAGGCTGTTTGCTGTAGCACTTCTCATGTTCTTTCTTACTGACTAAACAAAATGACGCAGACTGTAATAACAAGTAATTCTTGTAATGTAATCAAGCCATTTTAGTTTTGGAATGTGTTTCTTTTGGAAGTTATGGACAACACATTACCATTTTGGCAAGGCAAATTTATTATTTCTGGCATCTCTGATAGGTGTCATGTTTCAAGTGATAATGAGTCTGTAACTTCACTTGGCAGTTTGTTTAATGATCTGGTAAGTGTAATTTTTTCCTCTGGTAGGGCGGCTAATGTATCCTACTGCAGCTTGAAGTGTTGCCTCTTGTTCTGTCATTAAGAACAAATGAAATTAATTGATTCTGATTTTATTTCAAATCTGTAATGGTACATTACTAAATAGTTGTCATCTCTACCCCCAGAATTTTCTTTCTAATGTGTCTATGCTGTCCAGTAAAGGGTCAGATAAAATGACAACAGTAGTTGGAAATAAAGAGTCAAATGAGCAGTATTTAATATATGTGTTTCCATGAATTTTGATTGCAAATTTTCTGTGTTCTAGAGGAAGCTTGGCCAAAATCCAAGAGAAAGCAACACACATGAGGGCTTTAAATAGTGGAAACTGGTATTCATTGAAATTTGAAAATAGTACAGCACATCTCTTTCAGTAATTTCAGATTGTTTAGTAGTAACATAGTAACACTTTAAATTGAGAATTCACAGGTTCATCATGAAATAGGTTGTGAGGTGGAAAATGCAGATGAGAAAGGTTAGGGCAAATACAGGGCAGTATTTGGTTCTTATTGGAGCCCAAAGTTAGCTGAAGTCAACACTAGAATGTATAATCTCACTATTTTTAGCAGAAAATTAATTCTGAAACCTAGTAATGTCTGTGACAACAGACATTGTCTTACCAACTCTTCTCCCACCAAGATCAGTGATTACAACACGTTCTTCCATGTTATTTTGAAACTTCTTTTTTAAGACTGTGATTCAGAGAACATCCGTATTTGCACTGGGCTGACAATTTTTCCTTACCACTGTGGGATGTAGCACGGAAATCTTGAATCTGAGGCCACAGCTACTCCATGTGATTGCAGTGCTTGACTGTCAGCTAGCAGTCTAGAGGTCCCAAAAAAGTCTCACAGGATTGTAAATTGATTAGTTATTATACTCTGTGTGGAGAAGCTATATAGTTCTCACTTTTAAGTTTATTAATATTTTGAAATCAGTTGTGTGTAAGTATGAATAATGTTTCATGTACTTGATAATACAACTTTATTTTATGCTGTGCATGCAAATTTTTTCATAGTGTCCTGTGATCAATTGGTTGAATAATCAATTGGAGCATTTATTTTATCTCCCTCTATCAGATTCATAAACCTTTAATATTAAAATAAAGAGGAGAAAGTAGGAAGCTAGCTATAAGAGAGGAAAACTTGAAGCGACTCCTTAGGACTTTTGCAATAAATGACAAATTAGGGGTTATATCTCATTTTAAGGCTACATTTTCTATTAGCATGGCTCTGCAGTCATAGTGTGATTAAAAACTGAAGACTACAGCCAGTGCTGAGCATGTAAGCCATCTGTGGCACACATAAGTGTCAGCTGCTGGGTCTGTGCTGACACTAAGTTGAGGAGAGCAGGATTACTGTCCCATGTTGCATGGAAGAACAAGCAGCATTCGCTCACAGTGAGGAATATGGTTAAGTAGCTGCAGGTTTATTAAACGCATCTGAGAGAAGTCCTGTGACATTTCTCCAAGTGAACATGAAGGACTCAAAATCATTCCAAGCTAGATGTTTTCACAGACTCCTTCTTCAAAACTATTTTTTATAGTATCACAGGATCCTAGTATCTATATTAAGATTAACATTTTTGTAATTTTCCTGTTGTTCAGTATGAGGCAGTAAACATGATCTTCTCATATGGCAGAGTAGAGAGACTTTGCTCGAGTTCTGGGCTCTGGGAGAGAGCCAGAATCTCTGCAGTTTCAGCTGGGTGGCTGGGTGGGTGTGGGGGATTGGTTTGCAGCTGCCTGGCTGCTAACATAATTGTCTCTTACATATTTGTCTCCTTCTTACACTGATTAGAGACTGTGGGGTCCCCAACCTTCAAGAGTTGAGTCATAGCAGGACATTTTTAGGCTCCCCTTTCTTGTTCAAAGTTTTTTTTTCAGACTTAATCACAGTCTCTTTGTAAATCCAGGTGTCTCTGTGTCCTTCTTTGAGACTACCAAGCATAATTCTAACTAGACTAGGACAGCTGTTCTAAGTGTGTTGTCCTTTTAAAGCAAGAGTGTTACGTGATGTTACTGAAACATCAGGAATTATTGTACTAATGTTCTTTTCATCTTTCTTCAGATGTGGCTGATTTAATAATTTAAAAAAGGTGTGTGTGTCTGTATGTTTGTGCTGGGAGTGCAGCTGGGACATAATTATGGAAGTGGAAGGGGAAAGATGTGAACAAATGCCCCTCCTTTTGGAAAGAATGTGGAGAAAATCAAACCACCATTATGCAAAGAAAAAAAAAAAATCCAAACCACCTAGTATTACATTTCACTCTTCAGTTATTGTGGAATTTTCTACATTGATGTGAAATGCAGTGATGTAATTTTGAAATACTACCTTCTTTTAGCTGTGTTCTGAGAGTAAAACTGAAATTATTAAATCTTTCTGTCATGTGAATAGTTGAGTACAGTGTCTGTGGACTCCAAGAAGAATTGAAATTGCTTCTCTATGAGTGTATTACACATTGAGTGAGGTCTTCATATCAGGATATTACCAATAAAAGTTACCGGGTAAATGTTTCTTAGGATTTATTTCTCTATAAGAATGACATATTTCGGGCACTAATCAGTTAGCCACTGTCATCTTAAGATGTCTGATTAATTTGAAATGTGAATCAGTCCCTCATTTTGAGTCTTAATTCAGATTAACTGAAAGTTTGAGGATATACACTTGAATCTCTCACTTAAGCTTTTAAAGATCAAAGAGTTGCTGTCTAGCTTCAAACTGTGTTACTAAAACTCTACATAAACAATTAAAGCTGACTCAGTGTCTTTGGAGAGAGACTTAACATATGTACTACACAGTAGCTAACACAAAATCAGAAGTATAAGGGATGGTTGTGTGCTTATATTTTGTAGTTATTTGGAGAATACTTGCAAGTAATGCTAACACAGTTAGGTAACAAATACCTAAAGAGACAAAGGTTGATAAGTGAAAATAATTTCTTAGGAAAAAATAATTTCTTAGGCAACTGAAGCAAGAATGTTCTGAACCTTTTCTATTTGTTTTCTGTCCCCAGTGAATTGCTGGGTAATTGCATATGCTGAAGGCTATCAAAAGAAGCGGGGCATGTTTTTAAGCTGTGTTTCCTGGGAGCCATTTTCTTTCCATAACATACATCTTAGCAGAATTCAGCTAGTTTTAACTGAGTAAATGTATATTCATAGATGAACTTTATTATTCATGCAGTGAAATAAGAATGGTTGATATTCACATAGTCATTTGGGAACTGTACTTTTAGGGGGAGCAGAGGAAGTAAGACAATTAAAAGAGAGTAATTTTGATGAAAATTATAATGTCTGATAAAGTGACATTTATACAAGCCCTACATATAATTTCTATTTAACTGTCTTGAGGCACAATTAGGACACTTCATTATTTTCTGTCTTAGTCATAAAATCCGAATTTCAATACAATTATAGCTGATTTAAGGTGATTTGCAATGAGCTTCTTCTATTTCATCATCAGTTGCTTCTCTTTTAACAGTGCTTGTTGGAAATATCCCTAGCCAACTACATCCTCGTATTTTTGCAGGACTCCTCATGTGCCATCAAATCTTTCCTCAGCGATACTTCCCACCTTGGCCATGTACAGCTGCAGATTTTTCACCTGTCGTTTTTAAGAAATGACCTTTGGACTGTGGTGGCATAAAGTGTCTGAGGGTGCTTCTGTGAGATGCAGAAGTTCATTGCTGCCATCACAGGGAGGTCCTATTCATGGCTGTGTGAACAGCCTGCATTCTCACTGTCTTTCTGTTGTGCACGGACATTCATAGGCAATGACATTCCTAGATACTTTTGGTTTCCTTTAGGATTAGCATCTCAGCAGTGCTATTAACTTGAAAGACTTTGAAAGAATTTTTGTTTTGAAGAAAATTAAAGACAATAAGCCTTAAATGTTATATCTTTTACTTAAGAAATCTCTACTGGTAAAATTGGATTTATTTCGCTCTGGACCTTGTGATCAAAATTACTGTGCAGGATAAATTTTGAGCTACCATTGCAGACATCAGAAAAAATTGCATGGTTAACCATTGTTGCCTTCCTCTCAAGATTTTGTATGTCTTGTGTATATATATGTACACATATGTGACCGAGATACAGTAGCCATGAACATCTGGTTGGCAGAGATGAACAGTAGGAAGAATGTTTGCACAGTCTTAATTTAAGTGCTATTGAGTGAACTGATTTTGTAAAAGGATCATCAGAACATGCAAGTCATTGTCTTTTGTAAACTGTATATTCCAGTATTCCTTGCATTTAATTTCTGTCAAATCATTTGGGGTTTTTCACACTAAACAGTTATATCAGTCTTGCCAGTCGTATGTGTCTGAAAATCATTGAAAAGAGCTTTAGAAATCAAACCTGGTAATAGTTCTTCAGGGGTCTTGAATCTCTCTACTTAAAAAGAAGTGAGAACGTTGCCCTCTTGGTGAAGGTATAGCCTGGGTTCCTCATAGTCTCTAATTTAAACCTACCATCTTTCATCTTAAAGCCATTCCCCCCTGTCCTATCACTGCATACCCATGTAGAAGTCCCTCTCCAGCTTTTCTGGTAGGCATCCTTCAGGACGCAGTTAGGTATTCCTGGAGCCTTTGCTTCTGCAGGCTGAACAATTGTAGCTCTCTCTGTGTATCTTCAGAGAACTGTGGTTAACTGCTTTATTCAACACAGGTTTTCCCCATCACAAAAATTTTTTATGTAGAGCCATGTTAGTGCTTGTACTAAAACCATGGTTATTTCGAATTTTGGAAATGGTTCTGAAGTTAATAATATCTTTTGTGCTTGGAATTTGCTTGTGGTAGGTCCTTGTGGAACAAGGCAGAGAAAGCTCCTGTCTGACTGCAGTCATGGCCTTCCTTACCTTCCTTGTCTGGGTATCTACAGAGCCAGCAAATAGTGCTCTGCCTCATGAGCCTGTTGTGTGCAATGCTTTCAAGACTAAAACAATTAGATGTTGTGTGAAAGGAGATTATAAAGAACTTTACATGAGGGGTTGCTGATATGTACTGTGTTTGGACTTTTTTCACATACAGGAAGACAGTATGTTTCTTACTGACTTCTCTATCTTCATCCTTTTAATTAGATTTTTTTTTTTTTTTTTTTGGTTTAGTGAACTGTCCTTCTGATATTGTGTAGACAGAAAAATAACTGACTGCTCCAGGTATGAGTCTTAATCAGCTTAAAATAGAATAATTTAAATTAATTTTTGATGGGTCAGTCTTACTTTTCCAAGAAGATGAAAAATATGAATGTTTCAATTTCTGTAATGCTATACTATTGTGGCTGTCACTCAGGCTTTTCCTGCAAATCCAATGAAAGACTTAACTTGTTATGATTAAGTACAATACTTCTGGCAATCCTTTAAGGCCATATTATGACCAAAAGTAAATTAGTTATGAAAATATTCTTGTTTTGTATAAATAAAAAGCTTTTTTTTTTTCATTTAGAAACAAATAAATCTGTAGTGAATAATGCTTTAAAAAGACTTCCTTTTATATTTAAATTACTTTTTGAAAGAGAACATCATAGTACTTTTCGGGAGAACAGAGGAATAAAGTCTTGGCAAAACTTGTTAATATGCATCTCAAGGCTTATGAGTTATACTCTAGATGCTTGTAATAAACAGCATTTTTGTATTGTTCAATAGTGATAAAGTAGTATAATGTTCATGTTATACAAGAAAATATATATTCATGCTATTAATATTTTTCATAAAGAAATACTTTGGAAAATTTTAATAACAGTTTGCCTTTCACGAAACAATCCAATAAAAAGATGCATAGGCTAATTCATTACTTTTCTAGCCTTCCATTAATGCAGTTCTTGCAAAGATGGAAGAAAGGCACAGTGAATGAAGTCATTCCCTGTTCCTAATTGACAGAAGTCCTGGGTAGGTGTTAAAGAGCACAAAATGGAAAAAAATATGCAGAGATTTAACATGTTACAAAGAAAAGCCAGCACTTATGTGAGTTACTGCCTGTGAACGATCTTATTTTTACTGGGGTCACTGTGGTTCCTCATAACAATGTTAAGTTCTGTTCACCCCAGTCAGCACACTGAATTGGGTTTGCATGGCCTGTGTTTTTTGGTAGCAGGGGGCCACAGGGGTGGCTTCTGTGAGAAGCTTCTAGAAACTTCCACCATGTGCAGCAGAGCCAATCCGTGATGACCATGAGTTTGGACATGCTGCTGGCCAAAACTGGGCCAATTAGACATGGCAGAAGCCCCTCTTTGATAGCGTATTTAGGAAGAAATCAAAGCAAAGGTTGTAGAAGTAGTTTTAATTCCAGCCAGAGAAAAGCACAGTGAGAACATGTGAGGGAAACAACGTGGAGACACCAAGGTCTGTAGAAAAGGAGGGGGAGGAGGTGCTCCAGGTGCTGGAGCTGAAATTCCTCTGCAGGCCGTGGTGATGATCATGGTGAAGCAGCTGTGCCCCTGCAGCCC
>VYZR01124638.1:0-30247 GCA_013400675.1 Oxylabes madagascariensis
AAAAAAACGTGATGGTGAAACATGTATAGTCTAAGTGTCAGTTTAGATTAAGTGATCAGCTCCATGAACTACAAACACAGACACACACCTCCGCAGCTAATCAATCTAGACTTCATTTGTCAGTTCAGTGCATATCATTTGCGGAGGAGAGAACAAACTCATATGTTTAATGTGGTTAACTTCGCAATAAGGAGGCTTTTCCTGATCTATATGTTTCCCCTCGTCTATAATTCTGTTTTGGTAACAAAATTTGAAGCTGGAGAGTTACACTCTCAGGAGTGTTGATGTTGGCTTAGAAATAATGACTTTTGAGATATAAAGACTTGGGAATCTTATTAAATAGTCTGTAGGCCCCTTAAAGTCATAGGCATGATTTTCACAAATTAGCAGATGTCCAGGGCTGGGACTTTGAGCAAGTTCTAACAATTGGGAGTTATTTGGCCAAGCAAACAGTTTCAGCAGGCAGTTCATAGGGTCTGCCCTCTGACCCCATGGCGTGTACCAGGCAGGAGCTGGAGCCACAGGGCTGAGCAGGTCTCCGGCTTTCACTGCTGAGCTTTCATGCTCAGCACCTGTGGGGCACAAAGCCAGCAAGACTGCAAGTACAAGGAAATTTTATTGGCTTAGTACAGCCATCAGAAGTTTTTGGCCAAAGAAATCTCAGCAGCTGGGGATGGATATATTGGAATTACCGGCTGAAAAAAAGTAGAACAGGTCTTCCTCCTTCCAGCTCGGCACAGAAGGAATGAATGAAGCGTAGGGATTTCAGTTTAAGTTAATGCCGTGTTAGCTGACGCACAGGCAGCTTCAATTCTCTTTAATTAGTGCAGCATTAAGTGACAAAGTATTTAATCAGCAAGCTAACAAGTGCAGCGGCTGATTGCTGTGTGCATGCACTTGTGTGGGGGTGTGACTGAAAAAAGTAAATAAAATTACTTTCCTTGCTTTAAATGAAATGGGATCCCTAATTTTATTACAGTTGCAATCGGTTTAGAGGCATGATAGAGCAATAAAAATTGATTCTATCCTGTTTTATTCCTTTAACAAAGTATTTAATTTAAAAAGCTAATACCGTAATTTAACCGTTTAGCTTCTTGAGGTATGAATTTAGGCCTTATTTCCACAGTGTCTCTGTCAAGGGAATGATCCTGCAGTCTTATCTTGATGTTGTATTCTTGCATCTAAAGCACACTTCTTTCTATTTGCCACTGATCAGGTTGAAGATTGAGCCTCCTTTCCTTAGAAAGGTCTAGAAATCATGATCCAAGTACATAAGCTTATTAACTTCCAGTATTGCAATTCATTACATCAAGGTCTTAAGATAAATACTGTGAAAACCCTCTAACTGCTGCAAGCCACTTACTGGCTTAGTAATGCAGATTACCATCAACATGTGGCCCTGCGCTACGCTCTCGGCTGGGTTCCTGTTGAATACGGTCCAGTTCAGGATTTCTGTCTCAGACCTGAAGCCCCCTGCAAAGACCCTGCATTTACCTGGGAGATTGTCATTCCTCTGCGCTAAACCAAAACTGCATGAACTGGCAGAGGATGATTTGTACGGTCCTTTCTTGCCACTGAGTTCGTGGATCTCACACACATGAGCTGGAGACGGCCCATGGACCTGTTCACTTTCAGACTCAGAGCTCCCGGTTCCAAGCGGAATGCTTGCTGAACCTGTTCTTCCAGGCACAGGGGTCTCCACGTGGTAGGTACCCACCAGTCAGAAAGGCAAACCTTGTGATAAGCAATTTCTGAAACTGAATCAGACAGGAGGCCATGGTGATAGGTGAAGGAACTCAGAGAAATAGTGAGTCTGTATTAATTTATGTGGGCGTTAGTGTGAGAACAGGGGAAACTCAAATGGGCTTTGAAGTAAGTGAACCAACTACTTTAGTATTAGCTAACTAATAACCTATTCAAGAACTTCTTTTGTAACTCTCTGAGAGGGAGAGAAGAGACTTTTCAAATAATTGATAAAAACATAACTCACAAATGCAAAATGACCCCTTACAGCTGAGTGGCAAAAGTCCTAAATATCCATTGAGATTTTTGTCATTGTTTTCAAAGAGCTCATAATTTCAGCCATAATTGATAATTTATGGTTGGAGCCGTCCCAGAAACCCGGGCCCAGCAATGGGGGCTGAAATAACTCAGGTGAAAAGGCTGAGGTAGCTCTGATGTGACTAGGTGGTTTGTGGAGGAGAATGGTGCAGAGCACACCACCACCCAGCCCTGGGAGCGGGGGACAGTGGCACACGCCCACAGCTCTTCCTACGGCCATGCCTGAGGCAGCAGAAGTCATCAAAAATCTGTAGCATTTTCTCCTCTCTTTATCAACAGCAGCACTCCTGGGAGGTTTGTTTTTTGAATTTACAGTAGAGTGCTGAGGGAGGTTAGCCTGAGAAGACAGACATGGAAAACAGACCCTTGAATATGAAGTTGACAGGTTTTATTTAGAAAGCTGGCATATGCACTGGCTGCATTCATATCTGCAGTGTTCCCCAACTTGACAGGCAATCTAGAGTATGGTGTATATTAACGAGAAGTTTTGAACTCAGATTTTCATTCCCTTCATACAATTCCTGTAACACTGAACATTTTTAGACAAGTACTGGTTTTGTTTTTCAGTAAAGACTACATGGCTTTTTTTTTAACAGCTCACTGAAGAAAATCGTGCAGTAGCATAAGTCTGGCTGCCTAGTTAGGCAAGTTTACTTGCATTTTTTAATGCAAATATAGTACCATCAGAGTTGATCATAAAAGCCTGCCTGCAGAGAGTATAGGAATGCATGACAAAGTTTTTTATGGTTTTAATTTAATCTCAGAAATAATGTCCAGCAAGTATAATACTCTACATAACTATGTAAACAATATCAACATAACCAGAATTCCTTCGAATTTCTCAGTCACCTTAGGAGGATGGGTTGATTCTGCAGGTTTTGTCAGAATAATGCCTCTCCTCTGAGATGACAAAGTAAATGGCCTGTTCATGGGATCTAATGTTGAATTATGTCATCTCATTCAAAAATAAATATATGTGTAAGAAATATATAGTTGCTCTTCCATGTGCTATTGACCGTTCAAGTCCTGACTCAAGAAAGTGTCTTTGAGAGAGCACTTAAACACGATGCCTGTGTTTATATGCTTTTCTGAGGGGGAGGTGGGCCGCCAAATGTGTGCAAGTTCTTTCTTCAACTAAGATAGAAGAAAATGTATGTAGGACTGTTGTAAATCTTTCAGAATGGGAAAAACTAGGAAACCTCAAAAAACCTGCCAGACGTAATTGTTGAAGTGTATTGGTCCAGAGTCAAGGTGTTGCTAGATCTGTGTAATGAAGACTACCAGGCTGTACTTTAAATGTTTCACTTTAATAAATTTCTTTCATTTGTGGAAGAGGGGCTTCCCACACGAGCCTTCCCTTGTGTGAAGTGTTACTGAAGAACTCTGTCATGTAATTTCTTAACCTTCACAAACAATATCTGATTGCACACAGAGCACACCACCATCATTGTAATGCTCCTTCATGACCCTAGAACCACAGGACTGGCTGCTGGGAAAGATGTAGATCCTGGGAAAGCAGCTGAACAGTTTTGTAGATAACCTTTAATTGGTCCCAATGGTTAAAAATTATCAACTATTTTAGAGTTATTATTAAATAACTTCTTTAAAGTAGCAAATGGAGAAGCCTTCTGCAACTTTCAACTTAAAACAATCTCAGAGATGGCTCAAAATCAAATAAAAATTAGTTTAAATTTTATTATGCAAGTTAAAACAATTTAGGTTTTGATTTTGTCTCTGTAATATTTTCTTACTTGGATTTATACAGACTAATCATGAGTTTTACAGTTCTACAGATCTTCATTATATTGACTCATTGAGAGTAAGTGTGAAAAGAACAGAAAATAAGCATATGACAAAAAATGGAATATTAGGATTTCTCTCAAACTGGGGGCTTAATCTATGTAAGTACGCTACATGGAAACAACCTCAGGTGTCAAAAGCTTTTAGCTCCGGAGATGATGAGACCCAAAGTCTGGCACCTGAGTGACTCAGCGTACAGATGGGGGTGATTTTTCTGTGACCAATCAGCCCATTCCCTAATATCAGGGAACTCTCAAGACAGCTGTTTCTGAGTCAGAGATTTTCAGATTAGGCTTTATAAAGCTAAGAATGTGCTCTCTCTTCCCTCTCCCTCCCAAAAAGCCCCAAACCCCACCCACAAAAAAGGGGCTATGTACTTCTTTGGAGTATAAAGTGTTTTAGCTTCTGTATGGAGCTATGAAACCTGAAGAGCTGGAGGAATTACAGAAAGCTGATTGTTTATTGACTGGTAAGTGAAATGAACTTGTGGTTTTATTCCAAACCTCACAAGTGCATGCTCAGATAATAAATCCTGTAGCTATTGCTACTTCTGTTTTGGTAATCTTAAGAGAAAATTCCCTGGAACTGTCATTTGGGACTGAGGCTGAAAGGCAAAAAAGAAGGGTCAGGAATCACACTCTCAAGAACGTTTCCACTTTCATTTGTCTACTCGATGCTGCTTCTGATTACAGCTAAAGATTGCTCGCACTAAAATGGTGCTCATGGAGGAGGATGCTACGTCATGGTCTGAAAGGTCTGAAATGAGCTTGTGGCAACGTGGAGAGTTATTCCCTGACAGGAGAGCTGAGCTTCTGGAGAACCCTGGACTAGGAGAGAAGGTGATAGCAGTGTTTTGCCTGTTACCAGTATAAATACTTTGGCTGTTTTCTGCAGACTGAGTTCTGGCTGGACTAGCCATGCAGATTTATGGCATCTCAGTGGTCTCATGACACTGCCTGCTGTGCAAACCCTGGAGCTGGTTTCTACAGGAAACAAAGTGCAGCAACACAGGGAGCATAGATGGATATAGAAGTGAGAAGTACAAATGGCAGTGAGAAGTACAAATGGAAGTGATAATTTTGGAGGGATCCTTTCCTAGATTTTTAAAGCTCTTGCTGTACTACACTGACACGTAGGAAATATTTTTAATATATACTTGTTTCTCCTTGGTTAAAATGAAATATTTAACATAGCATGTTTTCTGTGTATCTGAACAAAATGGAGTAAACAGAAGAGGGGCAAGGACAGGGAAAGGGGAGAAAAGAAAATCTCTGAAGAAGCTGAGGAGCTTTCCAAAGAACAAATAGTATGATCTACTTTGTGGCTAAACTGATTAGCTCTCATATAATCACATCTCAGCTGATGAACTTTGTGATCTTCCTCTGTAGAGCCCTCTATGGCTGTTCTATTTCATTCCTTAAGAAGATTAGGTGGGTAATCCTGGAGCTCCACAAAACCACCTGTTGTTTGGGCTGCTGTATAATACGGCTTTTGAGGCAATCCTTTGGCAGTTCAGAAGTAGGATTGTGAGTGGGCTCAGTTATTTGTGTACCTGCTGGCTGCACTCTGTGTGTGCTGCGTGGCACTCTGGGCTGTGTTTCCAGCTGGCCCTTAAGAAAACCAGACCCAACCAACCTACCCTCTCTGCTGCTTTCCCCTCCCGAGGGAGCGTTTCTGTCTGCAGCAGCACTGCTCTCGTTGCAGTAATGACATTTGCAGAGTCTGTGTCTTTACCATCTGGCTGTCCTAGAGTTTCAAATGCACCAGGTGTTGGTAAATTCATCCACGTTATCAGGAAGGGTGCCTTGCAGTGTGTCTAGAACAGAATTATTAAAGAAAACAAAAAATAACCGAAAAGCAGATAAATGCATTGGAGAGAGAGAGAGAGAGAGAGTAAATCCAGGAAAGCCAGTCAGTTGCAGGTTGAGCTGTAAACAATAGTCATGCCAAAACTGGGTCAAAATCCTTGTTCTACATAATCTGCTGGGACACAATGGTAACTGTTCAGGCTGGGATGTTTTCCTGTAAGCCGCACTGTTTGACCCTCCTACTGAAAATGTCACTCACTACAAATGAAATTCCTAAATTTAAACCTACAACCCTAACTCCAGAGGAGTGTAGGAACTTCTTTTTTTTCCTCAGAAGAGTTCAGAAACCTGTGATGATAGAATGTATTTGTAAGACGTGAGTTAAATACTCTGGGTTTCTTATTTTTCTGCTCTGCCAATGTTAAGGACACAATCTAACAATATGTTAAGCTGGTGCTTAATTCTAGGCATCTTAATGATCTAATGGTAGTAGGCAGTAGTGTGGCTGTTTGTCTGCTTTGATTTAAAGACTTCCTTAAATGCATTGCTGATTTTGGCCTTCTGCACCACAGGTTAATACATTGTGATTAAAAATGAATAAGTGGAGTCATATCATCAGCCACAAAATTGTCTTTGTCAATCCATTAAAATAAGATTATTCTCATCAGTATGTTTATTCTTTTTCATCGCCCCCCAATGAAGCCTGTGAGGGGAGGAAAAATAATTTTCAAGTTATAAATCTTCTTGTAAATGATAGAGGGATTTCAGACAAAGGTCTTAAGAATGTCTTACATTTAGTGCCTTTTTCTATGAAAATATAGTCAGACATTAAAGTAGTTCTCTCAGGTCCTGCTTGCACATCTGGTTTTCTTACCCTACAACAGTATGTTTTGGTCAAAGGTTTTTCAGCATCTGGAGAATACATCCTGGGAGTAAGACTTGCACACTGCTCGTGTCCTCCCTTAGGGCCATGATGACAGGTAGAGCTACAGCTGTTTGCTGCAGTTAGATTGCAAACACAAGGTTTTGTGAGCCATGGGTGCCGAGAAAATTGTGTAACAACTCGTCAGTGCTTTTCTGATTGTGGAAATCTGATTTCTTTAAAAACAAAGCAAACATATGGCTGTTGTGTTTGATTAATTTGTTTCTTCACATTCCCTGGCAAGGAAAGAAGGAGTCACCAGACTTGAGCATAGACAAGTCACTTCTTGTTGCCCTTCAATTTGATCTCTTGTAATCACCATTAATGTTGGTGCAGCTTAATTGAATGTTTTGTATTGCAAAATGGATCTGTATGGTTAGCACTTTTCATGCTTAAAATGGCTCAGTAGAAAAAAAATTATCTGAAAAATGTTTTTGACAGGGTGTCTTAAGTGGCAGAGTTAGAGACGAAAACAAAAGATTACTGTTGTGAGCATCAATTTTATCAGTGGTGCTAAGGGTAAAAGGAAAATGGATTAATCATCCTATTCCTGACAGTGCAGGGCAGAGAGGGTTAATAACAGGAGTTATTCTTTCACTGTGCTCTTCTGGCTGAGGAAACTCAAGGTAACCAAATGTAGGGATATGGTTTGACTGACAATTTATTCATCAAGGCATTGATTGTTTCCTGCCCTTCAGCTTGTAGACAGGTTGTTGAGTAAAGAAGTGTCTAATTAAAATTCTTTTGTGGTGCGATTCCCCTAGAAACATATGAAACCAACGGTTGAGACAGCAGAAGAATTTAAAAATACTGTTTTCCAGTGTTTCAAAGTACCTGTTTTGCATGATCGGGTTAGAAACCTGATTCTGGAGGTTTGTCCTTCAATGTAGCTGTCCTGTGAAGTTTCAAGGGGCAGGCACGTGCCTCTGCTTTCTTTTTGCTTTTGGCTGATGGCTTTGTATTTTCTGATGGCAACTTACCAGGGGAGAGCTGTGATAAACTGGAGCTTCTCTCAAGTTAAAGAGTAAAAAAAGCAGGGATTTTAGTCCACTTTTGGTTGAGGAGGTGAGTTTGGGTTGTTGATGGCTTCTTTTCTTCCTCAGAAATTGATGCGTGAACTTAGGAGTAGAAAGGAGCTTATCTGTTTTAGCTCCCTGAAGGGTAGGGAATATAATAGAGAAAAACAGCTTTTTTGCTTGTAGCAATTACATGAACAGCAGAATTTTAACATTGGAAATTCTCCCACTGCAGGAAATCAGCATGCTGTAGCTCAGTCTTGTGGTTGCTCCCATTGTACTGATAGTCATTTTCTGTCCAATAGTTTCTGTAAGACAAATAGGCTCTATATTGCAAATATCTCCTCCTGTTTACTCAAAGAATTACACTGTTTCCCAGCCTTCCTATCTCCTAAAGGAAGTGTTAGACAAACTAGTCTGTCACAGGGATAGTAAAATCCCAAATGTTTTGTATGAAGAGTGCTTCTAAAGGGTAAATTAATGCTGAGAAAGCACAACTTTTATAAGTTTCTAACTTTTATAAGTTTTTTAACTTTTGTAAGTTTCTATTGCTATCTTGTAATCTGTAAGACAGTGAAAAAACACTTTTTCCTAGTAGACAACTCTAAATTGTATCTTGCAGAATTGGAGAACGTTGAGTGGCATTATATTCCAAAGTACTGAGACACAGCTACAAAACCCTCAGAGACAGAGCTGAGGGTGGGGTATGCATGTATATATATATATATATATATATATATATATATATACACAGCTGGCAATAGCCATATTTTTTATTAGAGGGAAATATAGGGATAAAGACCCATGAGTGAAAAAGTGATTGTAACTACATTTCATGCAGATATTTGCATATTCCATGATGATAAAGGGATTAAATGAGACTTCTTTTAGATCAGTATAAAAGGATCTTTCAATATTGTAGTTGTTAAGTCTGGATTTTGCATAAAATATTTGTAAATCAAGCAATTTTCCTTCATGTTTAGGTATTTCTGTAGAAGCAGACTGCAGTGTCATTGAAGTGTTTGAAATGGGGGGAAATAAGAGTTGTGTGGCTTGAAACAGTGAGAAAAGTCAAAAAGTCACCTCTTAGAGAAACAAGGCTTGGACAGTTAAAGAAAATAAGTTGCTGGATACTTTATTTCTTATTAAAGTTTTTGACTGTGGAGAATCTGTATTTTTTAACAGGATAATTTCTGATTATTTTGTTGTAATACTTTCATGAGGATGCAAGTTGACTGCAAGCTGCAATCCTGCTGATTGTGCAGGGACTCTGATAGAAGGCAGCAGACAGAGCACTGTCACTGGCATAGACCTGCTGTTAAGTTTTCTTTTATCTAAAGAAAGTGTAGTAAACCTCCCTTGGAGCTTAAGTGAAGTAGAGAAGAATAAGTCATAGGAAGGATCTGGAGTTATCTGGGTATCTAGATGTACTTTCTTTTAATTTACTATTTTCTTAATGGAAGATGGACTTCAGTCCCAAAAGTGGAAAACAAATCATTTGACTACGTTTGGGAAGAATGTGAATAATTCTGTGGTGTGATTTATTATATGTCATTGAAAGCAATTTTGGTTTAATCAGAAATCATAGAAAATATGTAATTAAAAAGCTTTCAAAATGTATGGGTTAAAAATGTCACTTAGTATGGGTTTATAACAGCTTCATTTGTCCATTCTGTACTTGGAGCTGTATGGCAGGACACAATAACATGTATAGCACAGTGATTTATAGAGCTGAGAGCAGACACTAATGAGAAAAAGCTTTTAAAATAAAGACTTGTATTATATAATTTACGGAGCTATGGCCATAAAAATTTTAAAAATACTGAACAGATAGTTTCTAGGCTTAAATATAAAAGTGTCCAAGCTTTATACCCTTATGCATATAAGAACTATAGTAGGTAAGAGCTGACAATAAATCTGAAGGACAGCTATGTGTTGCTAAGTGGCACTTCAAAACTTGTATTAATTCTAAAAGCTGAAGCCAAACTTGCCTTTTCCCTCCTTTCCTTATGTAATGAGGAGTTTGGGGTTCAGCTGGTGTTGGATTTTTGTATTGTAGATGAATAAATACCACTTGCATACACTGTAGAGGCACAGGTTGGAGAGAAGCCTGTGTTGTTCAATACAATACAGGCAAAAAGTTTTTAATAAATTACTTATCTAAAGACTTTTTGTGGTGACGAAGGCAGCGCCCAGCTCTGGCTGGTGCAAGTCTGCAGTGCTGAGGTTAGAAGCTCAGGGCTGAGCCCCATCTGCTGCCAGGTGATAGAGCCCATCACCAGCTCTCTCTCTGTTTAGTAGCTGGCTGGAATTGCTGCGCGGTAACGTGGAAAGGCACTGGCAGCCTGAACACAGCTCTGCACACAAGTAGGAAACAGCTGTGGAGGGAATGCTGCTGCCTACTTGTCCCAAGTTATGAGGGCCTTCTGCAGTGAGCTGGGATTGAACCATACCAAATGTCTTTGCAGCCACTAGCAGTTGTGTCTGTTAAAAAGTCCTGCTTGTGCTTTTGAGTTTAAAAAGGTTTTGCTAATGACAAGAGTAAAGGGAAGAAGCAAAATTTTATAAATAACATTTCTAGTATAAGTTCATCAGCAAACAAAACCTTACTGGAGAGTTGAGTGATCTATTTTCTAGGTACCTTGATGTACAAATAGATTCCCAGTTCTTGAATCTTAATTTACCAAGGCATGTAATGCTAAGTATGTTTGGGTTTTTTTTCTGACTGACATCTAATAACTGGCTCAGTACTACTAGAGAACTGTTCTTAAGGCTCTTGCAGGGCAGCCTGTGCATTTTATACAGCTTCCATGGGTAATGCTGCAAACATTACAGCAGTGTTATTCCAACCAGTAGCTCAGAGTGGGGCCAGCTTGGGGTCCCTGTCCAAGAGGGACTTGAATGATGGTCAGTAAATATCTATGTATTACAGAAACGAAATAATTTTTTACTATACTTTCTTAAAAATTCTAACAACCCTCCAAAACCCAAAATAAAACAAACAAAAGAACTACTTCAAGGACTAGTGGACTCTCAAACATGGGTTTTAGCTGTGAAGAAATGGGAGGTTTTTTGTGGGTTTGTTTTTTGTTTTNAGCTGTTTTTAGCAGCACAATTGAGGAAGCCACGTAGGAAACTGTAATGGACATCTTTGTAAACCAGGAATAGACAGGTTTATAAAGTGCTCTCCTACCTGTGGAATCACTGGAGATCCTGTAGGGTGGATGGCCTTCCTTTGGGGTCAATGCTTCCTTTCAGTAGAAACTGTACAGGGGCCCAGTTACGTATCCTGATGAGTGTTGCCTCAGCACCTGCGAAGGACCTTGTTACCCCAGGCAATTTTTCTGTGAATCATAGCTGAGGAGAGAAACAGGCAAGTCTCTTGCCCAGCCCAGGAAGCTGAGCCAGGCTGGAGGCCAGTGCTGGGTGGTGTGCATGCTGGATGACTGCTAGTAAAACCACTGCCCTGTTCAGATCCAAAAACATAGGATTATTTTAGCACTGTATTTCTGAGGTAAGTAGTTATGAGGGGTGGTCAGAAATAGCCTGTCAAACCATGAGGAGGAACTATTGCATTCCCAAGTGCAGCCTCTAAATTTTTGGCACCTTGAGAGCTACTTCAGCCACGAGGGCTGTTTTGTGTCGTATAAAGCCCAGAGGGAGTCCTTTGTATAATATAGCAATGGTGGGTTTTGCATGCATATTAGTAGAAACAGTGATATTAATATACCTGTTAGTTCACATACCTGGTGAATTACAAATTATTCTAATTATAAAACAATTTATCTTCCTTTTTCTTTAGCAGTTCTTCATTCCTAAACAATAGTCAGTCTTAGAGTAAACTACCAGGGGACTTTTCAGCCAATTAATAAAAAATGCAGTGTTTCCTGAATGTATGATTTTTGCTTGGCTTTTGTTAGATTAATAATTTAGTAAATATAGTTGAGTCTGTTTAATGCAATTTTCTCCTCTTTAAAATGTTCTTGTAGGTAAAAGAAAAATCACTTTTATTTGTGCTTTCATGAAAAGAATCCCATTTTCCCTCCCTTCAGGATGATCTAATGTTGCAGCAAAGAGGGAGTGGAGGGGTTGAGCAGCCAGGTTCTTCGAGCATTGCTGTTGAGTTTGAATGGCCAGTGCAAATTAATTGCTTTTCATAGTTTCCATCTTTGTGAGCGCTTTGCTTACCACCACAACTTTAACTGAAGGAAGCTTGGTGGCAGTGCTGTGGCGAAGAAGGCAGCAGAGAGGTCTGGAAGTACAGGTGAGGCATGAGGCCAGCTGGAGAGGCAGAGTCTGCTCTGGCTTTGCCTGCCCCCACGGACGCAGCAGAGGTGCGGGGTTGATGGGCTGGGGTCTGCTCCTCTGCTCTCTGCACAGTGTCGGGGTCAGGGCGATTCCAGGCGCTGGTGCGCTGACAGCTCCAACATCTGCGGCTCTTAGTGAGTTCTGGCCTGCTGCTCTTTCCCTCTTCCAAGTGGTGCTCCTTCACTGTGTGCTCGCACCATCAGCTACATGAAAGAGAAGCTCCTGGTTGCTCCAGTCACTGCCCCAGAGGCTGCGAAGGGTCGATGTGCAGGGTGGTGGCTGCCAGCAGGTGCCCCTCCCTCACCTGACTCATGGGCTCCAGAGCACATCAGGTCGTGGAACAGATAAGGAAGGGTATGGCCACCCACCCGCCCGCAGCTGGGCTGAATCAAACATTGCATTAAACAGGTCTGCTGCTTTCTGCTGGAAATAGAAACGAGCAGTAAGCGAGAGAGGAACATGGGCTCTAGTTTCAGCATTAGCAGAGGTTTGTAGCGGGGGATAATGCCTCTTGTTCCCTAGAGGCTGGCCAGCACATCCTCTGCTGCTGTGGGCTACATACTCAGCAGCCAAAAATTTGCACCTGGGGAACAGAGGTTAAGTATTTTTTGCCTAATTCTCCAGAAGTCCTATTGAAAACTAGTCCAGGAATTGTACCACCTGACATGAAAATTTCATGTTAACTAGTTCAAATGCTTAGTCTAAAAAATAAAAACTCTTGTCCTTCCACAGCTGGAATACAGAGCAGAATATTCAGGTAAAAATAATTTATGACAGTAATTATGGTATAAACCAACTTTTCAGCAGCCAGTTGCTTGAATTCCTTCTTCCCCACTCCACACTTATCAATCCTGTAGGGAAATCACTGCAGGAAATACCCCTTCTGCCTGCTGTATTCATCAGAAATAGGATGTTGTATGTGAACACTTAACTGTGTAATGAAAAAAGGATCTCATATGCAATGATATGGAGGATCAAGAGGTCAACCAGTTTTCTGAAACCAAGTCTAATTTTTACTGGCAACATCTAATATTAATTACTGAAGCTCACACCTTTCCCCATTAAATTCTGAACATTTATGCACATTGATGTGAGACATCTAATGGCTTGACAGCTTTAATTTTTTTCACTGTGTGCTTTTCATTTTGTTTAACCACAAGAAAACTGAACTTCTATTTATTATGGGAAAAATTGATTCAGAATAAATCCTGACAGTTTGAGTTACTTCTGAGCTTTTGTATTTAATGGAAACACAGTATGAAATCCCTTTCTATGCTCCCTGTGTGGGAAGGGGGGATTTGACAGTAGGAGGGCAGATATCACCACTAATAAAAGTGACTGCATGGCAGGGTGGGACAGGCGTGTTGTGCAGTCATTTTGCTTCAGGACCCTTCCCCAGCAGGGCAGCCCCAGCACGATGGTACTTAAGTGCAGATAACCAAGAGCAGCCCCAGCAGGCAGCATTAGTTGTGATAAGTGTGCAAGATTGCTGGTATGGCTGCCTTTACACCAGGGGGTTCTGCAGACCAGAGGTAGTCAATAGAAGATCAGATGTCCCTTCTCCAAGCATCTCTTGGTATCTCCAGGCAAGCTGAAGCCTGTGTGGTAAATGCAGATGCTGCGCACAGAAAACAAGCCTTGTTTGGTTGAGCTTTTCCTTATTGTCCCGGTAGCATTGCGGAGGTCTGGTGCTTGCTGGACTTTGGCTGAAATGCTCAGTCTGGTGTGACAAGCACGGATGCCAACTGGAGCAAGTATGTATTGCTGCAAAACTGGAAAACGGTCACCAACTCATTTCACACCAGCTACTGGAGAGATACCAGCTGAATAGAAAGGCATAAACTTGGTGTGGGATTTAAGAAAGAAAAAAACCTGAGCCATATTTTAATTATTAAGAAATAAAGCATAAATTAAATGTTGGCTACTGAAGAAGGCTAGGTGAGGACATTGTGAGGCCCCAAGGAAATCCCTTATAGGAGAGCAGCTACTGCAGCAGAGTTCAGAAGTGCTAGGGAGACGCTCAGCAGCAAGGAGAGAGCGGAAAGAGTAAATGAGCTGTCCTTGATAGGACAAGGACATGACTATTAAATAGCAATTTCTGCTATTGCTTGCTTGTCTACCTTGTTTTTTCACTTTGACTCAGCATGAATAGTAGCTTAATAACTGCTTTTGTTTCGGTAGTCCCCTGACAGGAGTACTATCAGGCTGGATAAGCTTTGAGAAATTCAGGACCCCTGAAGCAGAGGTGGCTCTGACCTCAGGTGCTGAAGCATGATCCCTGCCCTCCTGTTGCTTTTCACTCCTGCTCTTGTTGCCAAGGGGGGGCATTTCTCCTCATCACTTCTGACACTTTTCAGTCTTTAAGATTGTTTTGTAAACCATGGATGTTGGAAGCACATGTATCTAAGCTGTCTAGAGTTCAGGCTCTTGTGCAAGGATATTGCTTGACAGAGGGAGAAATCCTTCCTAGTCCTTACCCTGCAGTAACATAGGATAGTGAGCAGGAAATGGTCTGATAGTTAAAGCAGATGGTTTCTCAGCAAAAGCCTTCTGTGGCTTGTGTTCTCTGTAACTTTTTTTAGTGAGACAAACCAGCTTTCCTGATATGACAGCTTCATTGCTGTGCCTTGTGGAAACATGCTGCCACTTATACTAATTTTACCTTGTAAGAATATGAGAACACAGTGGTAAAGCAAAAAAAAGTCAGTGTTGCTATGATTTGAGGGATGTGCCTTTTTTTTTTTTTTTTTTTGTGGCATAAATGGTTGTCAGTAGAGGGAAGCAATTTGTTAAACTATGCACAGAACAATAGCATTAAAATATAGATGTGTTCCTGGTTTTCCTAATTTTTAAATATCTGCATCATGAGCCAATGCAATTGCTAAAAGAGAGCTCCCCAAAAGGGCTGTTCTACAGCTACATGGTTTGTAAATGACAACAGTTAGGGGAAAAATAGTAAACTCAAACTTATTCCAGAAGACTGCTCTAACAGGGTTTAGAGTCTGAATCAGGGTGCATGCAAACGAATGCAGAGTACTGGTGTTGATAAAGGCCAGGGAATGCTGCCACCAGGGCTGGAGAGCTGGGAGCTGTACGAGTGCGCTGGCCTTCCAGGAGTGAGGGGGACCAGGGAGGTGGTGGCACATCTGACACATCTTGGTTTGTGCAGACCAGGGGAAAGGAGGGCTCGTCTGTCTTTCCTCTGAGGTGTAAAGGAGGAGCAAACTGATCCACAGTGTCCTCTCCTCTAACTGGTGCATCAGACCTTTGTGTAAGTTGGAGATGAAAATATGATGATTAGTTTGTTTCAGGCAATATTGACTTCCATTGACTATATCAAAAGGTTTCAGATTAGAGCCTGAGGGACATTGAGGCAGTCTTCCTACGGTGCTATCAGCCATGTCTTCCTACAATGCCAAGCACTGCATGTGTTTGATGGGAAGGGGCCACAGTGGTATCTGATGACATTCATGCTTGTTCTTAGAGTTATCCTTTTTTGGAGTGATTTGAGGTCTCTGAAGGTCAAAGTACAAGAAGTAAAACTAAAAATCACTTATAGCAATTCAGAAACAATCTCTGGAAATGCCTTCACCATATTAACTGTTGGTGTAAAATAAGAATTCTTAAATGATTGTGCATTCATTGTTCACATTTCAGCTCTATGAGGCTGAACTCATTGGTTTTAAATTCATGTCCCAAGACACTGTCTTCAGTTTCCTAACCCTGTGTTGGGGCTCTAAATGACAAGTTGATGGCATCGTGATAATTTTTATTATGTAGTAAATGGTGAAGCCATTACCACATGACTTAACAGAACTATATGACTTTTGACCTAAGAGAATGGGTTCTCAAAGAAAACTTTTCTTAGTCAAAAACATATCTTCAATAGTAGCAGGGAAAATACAGAAAATTACTGTCCAAGTAAATTGCATTTTGGGTGAATATCATCTCCTTTCAAGTATGTCCCACCATGATAATCCTTCTTTATTTACTGATGTTGGCCTTTTCTCTTTAGAGACCTTTAGTGAAGACTTATTTTATGTTTCATGTATCATTAAAGTGACTTAAATGATCAAGGATGTGGTAGACCTGACATTTATTTTTAATTATTAGCATAAATAAAGAGCCATCTATATTCCACACCTACTGCAATTATAAAAATATATTTTCTTCATTTATAAAACAAATTAAGTGCTTTAGGGAGTCGACGAGAGAGAAGAGAGGCAGTTCTTTTTGGTAATCTCTCTATATTGTCAATGTTTATTCGATCTGACTGCAAAGGACCAACGATGTGGTTTTGATGCTGCACAATTCATGATTTCCATGCAGTTCCTGGGAAATGTATCTGCATAGTAATAAAAACAGAATTGTGGAAGAAAAATTCTCCAGAAGTGTTTTATCACAGCCTCATATCTACATGCTGAGCTGTGCAGCCTTAGATATTGTATTTCTGAAAAGAGCAGTCTGGTGAGAAATGCTATATTGGTCACAAAAAACTTAAGATAGAACAGAAAAGAGGCCCCTTCAGCTTTTAGATACCGTGTAAAAAGCACTTCAGTTTAAATTTTGGTCACTTTAAAGAGGAAAAGTTTCATATGAATTGAAAAAGCTCAGCTATGTTTTGCTCAGCATTGCTTTCTATCTTCTGTTCCATTTGTACATGTAAGTCAGCATTAGTTATAAAATGTATATGTAATTGCATTTTAGAAAATACAACACTTTCAATTAATCTAATCTGAGACTCCATTTGTCAAAGTACTCTGCTTTAGTAGTTCATACTCCCTTGTCATACAGGCTATCATATTTTTTTTTAATGAAAAGTCTACCATGAAATAGTAATGGTATTTTAACACTCTTGGCAAGACTGGCTACAGCACAACAGTGGAATCAACTGGTTACAAGTAAATAATTCCTCTTCAAACTGTAGTGTCTTAGGTTAAACAGTCTCATCTAACAAGGCTGAGAGAAGCTTTCTGTACTTTTCTGTGTGGTGGAAGAAAGCCTCTTTTATATTATGCCAGATAATTTCTATTTCCTAAGCTGCTCTCCCTGTTCCACAGTTAACTGACTTCAGGGAGTTGTGGTATCCTGTACAGCAAGTGAAGATGTCTTACGTTTGGATGTTTCCAGTCGGGAGATTTCTCGTAATCCTATTAGATAAGGGGGCCACACACAGTCTTCTGAGGTCCATGTGGCTCTCTGGGGCTTCCCTGTCTCACAACATGTCACAGCTCTTCACACTTGTGAGGGTTTTCTCAGCACGGGGTGTCTAATGTGACGTGTTTGCTTCTTGTGACACACCAAGATTGTCTAGCATTTGTCACAGTGCAAATTATTAGCTGGATATCTTTTGTTAAAAAAAAATATGATGGCAATTTGGTAATTTAGTGTAAATTCATAAATCTGTTGTTTAAAAGTTAAAGTAATTAGTTAAAAGCTTTTTGATTAATGATAGCTAACAGCTTGTATGTATGAATATTATAGTGCTGAGTGGCTGTATTCCAGGTGAAGTGATTGATTGTGTTCTGGGGGTGCACATATGTTCTGGGTGTATATAAATTATTGTTAGTCATGCAGTTTCACTAATGGGATTATTTTCAGTGGTATCTCTGCCATTTTAATGTGCTCGCTTTACACTCTGATTCTAGATATCCAAAACTGATCTGTCTTGCATCACTGTAGTTATTCTCTTGTTCTTTCACGTAACTGTCCTCAGGGACAATGGCAACAAGAAAAAGGAAAAGCAAATGTATTTAGATGTCTTGAAAATAGCAACGTAGACAAGGAAAAAAACCCCAAACCAAAAAACCAAACCCGTAATACTTTATATTTTATGCTAATAAAAGGTCTACTTTGAATTTCTGGTGCCAAGACAATTTGGCTTTTAGTATTATGTGTCTCCACATATGTTCAACAGTCACCTAAGTAAAACTCTTTAGATATGTCTTCCATTTGCTTCAGTCTGAGACAGGAATCCACACTATATGGTGAGAGAAACTGGTCTCTAAAACATTCACACAATTTGTTCCTCAGGATGTAGACCTTTATATCACTTGAGATTCAGGGAAGCAAGTGTTCTTTTGTAACAAAAACATTTCTTGAAATTTCATTTGAAGGCAACAAACTGAATTGCGTGGGCTCAGCTTACCAAGCATGTTGCAGCTGCTCTGGTGGTTTTGTTAGCACAGAGAGCCCACTGGACATCTCTGGCTATACCAAGAGATCAGCATCAGCACTAAGCTTCTAGGATATGGCCAGAGCCCAAGAGTTTGACTGAGACCTTGCTGAGCGGGGTGTTAGACATCACCGTGAGCCAGTGGGGATTTTGAGATGTAATATAAAATAGAACAACCTATGGTGGGGGTCAATTTAATACCAAGCCACCACAGGGCGGAGGGAATGCAGAGGTGGCATCAGTTCAGTTTTAGCCCCAACCTCTGACCTGGGCAATAGCTCTTTGGCTGCAGCCCACAAATACAGATCTACAGAACCTGTTGCCCTGGAAAACAAACCCAAGGCGTTGGAGTGACAGCAGTTGCTGTGGAGTGCTCGATTGTCTCAGTGATGCAACTAAAAAGGCAGCAATTGGGCATGTCCTCTGCCATTCCCTATTTCCATGAACCTCATCCAGGATTTGCCAGAATTGTTTTTAGACATAAAGGTATCCCTTGTGTCCTTTCAGGATTTGGCCTCTACGCTCAGACTGTCTGGAATTTTGTGGGGAGGATGCCTGTCTCCCACAGCCCAGACTGGCACTATCCACTCATTTCACACAGCGAGGAGAGCAGCAGTAACTGCTTTCATCCACTGACCCTCTCCCTCTGCTATTTGCACACTACTGTCATTTCTGCATCTCTTCTCATGCGCGGCATATCTGCTTCTAGATGTTCTCAGCAGTTTCTGCATGCAGATCTGGACCAGGTTGCCTATCAGAAATCAATATTTTAAATGATGTTTTCCCCACAAGATTATTATCATTGTAAAATCAAAATATTTTGCAGATCTTGAAAGCTCCAAGAATATTCTGTGTATGAGCTGACAGGAAACCATAATCAAATTGTCAAGCAATTACTTTGACTGTGGCAAAGTGAGAATGTTAGATTACATGTGTCAGCATGTGAAGATAAAGACTGTGTAGTGAACAGCACGCTGAAGGCTTGATAGGAGATGGGAAGTTTATTGCTGTACGCTGTGACCTATTGTGGACAGTTCTGCTACCTCAGCAGTCCTCAGTTTGCATTAAAAACTATGATCAATAAAATGCCTCAGTTTTGTCATCCTACCAACTTTATTTGGTCAATTAAACTGAAAACTAATTGCTATTCCAAAGGGTTAAGTAATAAAAGATGCAGAATACTAATATACGTTCAGTAGTTGTTTACTGAATCTGATATTATTATCGCTGCCCTAATCTCTTCAAACTGGCATCAAAATGTATGATGTTGTGATTATTTGAGTAAGAAAAATGGCTCATTATTCAACATATGCATTGGCTGCTGATCTGAGATTTCAGATGTTTCAAGATTTATGTTCAAATTATTTTTTTTCCAGTTTTCCTGTACTTTTACCTATTCTTCTGTAAAATCTTCAATCTTCCTGTTCTCTATGGCTGCTCTATGTTCACTGAAAACTCCTTACCAGTATTTGGTGCTGAGCTTGGGACTCAAACCGAAATTGTGCTGAGAACTTGAACTCTCATTAGATTCAGTCAGAATTAATGACTCATCACCTTGCAAGATCAAGGCTTGTGGGACATGTTCTCAAGTAGCCCAATCATTCCTGTAGCTTTTTCTCTTGTAAAGAAAGAAACTGTATTTGCAGGAGTGGAATTTAAAAAGTTTTTAGCTCTTTTAACCAGATTGCTGCTCAGGGTGGTTATTTAACTGTAGCAGAGAACAGGCATTTAATATCAGTTAAATAAATCAGTCATTTTAGAAAAGTACAGTATTTAGCGAGTCAACTGGTGCAACCTTTGTCTGACCATGAAATGACTTGCAATTCCCCAGCAAAATTCAAAAGGAAGTAAACAGTAATACACGATGGGAGAAGGAAAATAGATAGTAGACAATCAGAATTAGGTTGTCAATGGTAGATTAAACTGGTATTTTACATTGAGAGGGTGACTGGTGAAGAGAATGCACAAAATTTTATCATTTTGGTTGGCAAGAAAATATTTGCAAGGGTACTGTTTAAAAATATATGGAGAGAAATATAATGGAGAATGACAAATGCATGAAGACTGGAATCATTATGTGTATTAATTTAAAGGAAAGAAAAGAAAAAAAAAATAAATTGTGAATGTTTAGACTGATTTAGTGATAGATTTCTAATCTTTCTGCAGTAAGGGAAGCAGCCTTCCAGCAAGATTTGTAAGTCGGAAATGTGCTTTCACCTGCAGCCATAAGACTCAATTTCCTCTGACTTGCACTAGAGAGGGCAAAGCAGGCGGTATTGGCTGTGCCTCTGCTTTTCTGTTAGTGGGTGTTGCAGGTGGACTGCCATGTTAATACTAAATAATAAGGTAAATTTAATTTTAAACTGGAAGTTAGTTAGTGAGACAATCATGTAACGTGAAGTTGGGACTAGACAAGGTCCAAGGACTCGGCTCTAGTTCTCTAGTCTTGCATATTTTATACTAAAGAACACATTATTTCTCAGAACTATGTCCGGTAGGGGCATTAATTCACAGACTGAAGGGCAAAGTCTGTGCTTCTGTGATCAGTATATCTGCTGCTTTAGAGTGTGTCATTTGAGAATGTGTACCGGGGAGCGATTGGGCCTAGACTTGTACATTTATTTAGTACCTACCAGGTGAACTCTCACTAAATTTAAATTCTTTTGCTCCTTCTGGGGGTCACATGCATTTATGGCTGAGTCCTAGCCCCATTAAAGCACTAGGAAGACGACAGATGAGATTCTCTTGATTTGTAGAAAATATTCTTTGTCAGGGTCTTGAAGGCTTATCAAGTGTTAGGAGTCTGAGACTCAGAAGAAGAGAGACTGAGGCTGTGACTGATCCAAGATCCAAGTGAAGTGCTAGGGGAAAAAAAAATCTTTCATTCCAAGCTACTAGTTTTTTTAAACGAGCACTTCAGTGTCTCCTCTCTCCTTGATTTCTCTCCATGAGAACGCTTTTCCTACAGTCCACAGCAATATAAAGCAATTTGAGAATGTTGTTGAATACGGTAGGATTTGAACCTGTGTAAAAATGATCGTATATGGACAGTATCCTAGGGGAAGATTGACGTACAAAAGGAAAGTTAAGGAAACCCTGTGGGCTGAAAACTTGCTGTTGATGCATGTTCAGTACACACTAGTTCTCAAAAACTTTTGTTTGCCAGCAATCTGTAGGCCTTTTCATTAGCAAATTGCTGTTTGTGTTCAGTCACTGTTTTCTCATCCCAAAGGCTTCTCGACTCTATTTCACTGAGCAAATGTATCTCTTCAGTGAAATGTGCAGTCCAGAAAGCCAACTGCACCCTGGGCTGCATCCAAAGACCCCTCTGCTCTGCCCTGGTGAGACCCCACCTGCAGTGCTGTGTCTGGGGCTGGAAACACAGGAAGGACATGGATCTGTTGAGGTGAGATCAGAGGGGAGACCATGAAGATACCCAGAGGGCTGGAGCACCTTTCCTATGAAGACATGCTGAGAGATTGGGCTGTTCAGCCTGGAGAAGGGAGGGCTCTGCAGAGACCCTAGAGACCCTTTGAGTACCTAAAGGGGAGCCTGTAAGAGGAGCCATGTACAGGGGTGTGCAGTCCTAGGACAAGAGGGAATTGCTTTAAACTGAAAGGGAGTAGGTTTATGTTAGATTCTAGGAAGAAATTCCTTGCTTTGAGGGTGGTGAGGCACTGGAACACTCCATTCTATCTGTGGAAGTGTTCAAGGCTACAGTGGATGGGGTTTTAAGCAACCTGACCTAGTGGGAGGTGTCCCAGCCCATGGCAAGGGTGTTGGAGCCAGGTGATTTTTAAGGTCTCTCCCAGCCCAAACTCTTCTATGATCTCTGTTGCCAGCTATACAGCTAATAAGGTTTGTTCACTCTGCCTAAGCAATGAGTCCTGACTGGCTACTTTCTTTGTGCTGTCACAAGGGGAACTGCAAATGAGTAGGAATTAAGTAGCAGTTGCTTTAACTCTTGGTTTGAAACTGCTTACTTGTGGTTTATTTTTGCACAGCTCTCCAAGCTGCTTAGCTGAAAAAGCATTTAAAATGTTTGTTGTATTGCTGGGAAGGATAGCCTGCCAAGGGCTATTATGATGACAAAATAAATGCCAGTGACTGTACTTTGCCAACAGAATATTGGACCGTAACTTTTTCTCCAGCATTTTCCACAGTCACTATCTGAATGGAAAATGGCAAGAGTGTTGGGGTGAAATGCCATAGGTTCAGCATTCTCCCTTGACTGGCTCTCTTCTTTACTTGTAGGAACTTGAGTGCACACCTTCCTGAAATGAATCTTATACAGGTCTCTACTTCATCTTCCTGCCTCTTTCAATTGCTTTGATAATTATAAGAATTTTAGCATTAGAAGAATGCCTTTGTAGTATCACTCAAGGAGGAGTCTTTGTTGTCATACATCTTAATAATTTATCATGCTCTTGCTAAGAATTCTAGATCAGTAGATGAGAGTAAACAGGCTCAGGGAGACAGCCGTTTGATGCTGATGTTAATGGTGCAGCAACTGAATTGGTCCTCTGTCATTACAACTTAAGATGTATAATCGCAAGATCATCATTTTGCAGAAGTTACTACTGCCAAGTATTTTACAAAGCGTGTATTAATTAAGCAGTTTAAAATGAAATGCACCTTTCCTTAATAACATGGAAAAGGGGAAAAAACTGTAATGCTGAGACCTTAAAACATTTATAAATGAGGAGGAGAATGTGCTGCAATCTCTATGCTAAAATAAGAAAGAGATTTTTTTTTTAATATAACCTAGCCATTAGAAATGGGCAGACTAGTTCAGATAAAAATAGAATTAAATTGAACCTATAATTAATATTCAAAAATACTGAATCCTTGAGAAACTGATAATCATTTTTGAATATCTCAGTTACCCATCTCATTAGCAGAGGCTAAGGAAAGCAAGAAAATATGTAACAATAAAGGTAATTCTGGAGAGGGAAGTGATTTAGTCATCTAAGTTTAAGTATTTGGGAGTTTCTCTGTGCTTTTTTCATGATCGTGTCTGTTATCGTGTTTATAAATGACTCTAGCAGGAAACCATATGGAAGAACCGCACGTGAATGCAACATCAGCTTGGTGAGAAATGCCTGCAGTTGCTTGTGAACCTGACTGTATTTGGGAATGATGAGCTTTGTAATGCCCTTTGTCAGTGGTAAAAAGAAGGTGGTGTTTCTTAGCTCCCTCTGCTACGCTCCTTATGAGAAGTGACAGCGGGTCTGAGTGATCTGTGAAAAAGGAGAGCACAAAATGTGTGACTTGTATCAAGTTTCTGCTCAAGTGCAATGAGAACAGCAAAAATGCTGTTGGATGTTAATTAGTCTGTTTCTACCATACTGGAATAGTCTTAGCTGCTATAGAGTTCTTGCTAAAGAATTCTAAAAATCCATTTGAGAGAGAGCAGACAATTGTAGCTGGGGAGATAAAGCAACAGCATTATGGAACATTTCAGGAACTCTGAGGAAATGAAACGAAAATCCCTTTCAGGATCAACCCTTTGAGAAGTTTAACAATTTTGGAGCATAATGGAAGGGAGATAGTACATATGTATTTATTCTTATTGGAGAAGACAAGAGCTTAGGTTCTAATCTAAGATGCAGTGGTAGAAGCCAGGAACTACTTTATAAAAATGAAAGTTGCTACAGAAGTATAACAAAATCTGGTCTTGTGGCTCTGGTGACTTGGGTTCTGCTTGTGGAGTTATGTTTCCTTTTAAAACAATGTGTTCAAGCATTTGCCTTGTTACTACTGTGAGCTGGTTCTGCTTTTACCTTTAAGCAGTTGTCTAGGAGTGGGCAGATGTGTCTGTTGATCCATTTAGACTAGACCCCACTGCCCAGACCAGCTGACTGCCCAAAGACAGGAGAAGCCTGGCCTGTAAATCTGCTTCTTTGTGCCTTTGTGATCCAAGTCCCTGTCCCAAGAGCACTGATTACCTGCTAACGTTTCTGGTATGAGGACAGCAGTAAAAACAGCTATTATAGCGGAATGGGGCAAGCGCAACTAGGAAAAAGGTAACTCAAAATGAAGGGGATGAGGAGCCTGGAGGAGGTAATGGTCCTGGAAAACATTTTGGCCCTAGGACAAAGGGTTATTTCTGATATGTTTTCTTAAAAGCATTGTCAACACAAATTCCTTCTGTTCTGTAGAGATCTCTTTCTCTTTCGGGTATCTTTCACAAACCACTGTCACTATGTAGTTGTTGCTGTCTCATCTTTTTCATCTGGACATTTTCTCTTCTTCAAAGTGATTTTGATTGTTGCAGTAACATAGCTACTCTATGGATCTTTGTTGCATTCTCTAAGAACTCTTGCCCAGTACCAAACCAGGGTTGAAGCTATCCATTATGAACGAAACACAATGCAGCTTCACAAACAGCATTATTGAAGAGGCACTTTGCATTATTCCAAGTACCCACTTTCCTAACATGCGTCTACTCTCAAGAGTAATAAGGGCTGCATTTGATTCTCTGTGAACAATTCAAGGGTCAGGGTCTAGACTCACTTGTGCTGGGATAAATGTAGTGGAGCACCACAGAAATCAGTTATTGTTATGGCTCTGTATGGCTGGAGCAGAGATTAAAATGTTTTTCTCTGTATCACAAGTAGGGCTCTCCCAGGCCAAATACATAGATTATAGTTCCTAAGCACTTACCACCAAATAGAAGAAATATGTATTTAACTACCTTAGAGAAATGAAAATAGGATTTAGTAATTTAAGATATTAACATTTTTTGTCAATCTCCAGTTGTTTGTTTGCCCTTTTTCTCTAACATTATTGTTTGCACCTTTCTGTTTTATTTGAGCTAAAAAAAGAAGATTAAAGAGAGGAGTAATATCTTCTAGCATTTTTATAGTAACAGTTATGGTAATTTTAGAACATTGTCATGCCAGTTGGCGTGTTAAGGTAATTTGAAGACATTACAACAAGATGGAAAAAAAAATCTTTTATGCTGATGATGTCTGATTTACTCGCAGTGGAAGCCTGGGTTTTCATCACTGTTAGTGTAGCAGGCCTGCTGTTACACTTGCCTTACTACTTCCCAAATAAAATGTGATGGGCTTTTAGGAAGGAGAATGAGAAACTTAAGACAAGGAATACAGCCCAGTGTAACTCCTGGTTTTCGGACATTCCTGACTGAGCCCCCACTGCTGAGAGTCTGACCTGTCTGGGGCTGCCCAGTGATGTGCTATGTTGTTTTAATGAAGAGGACTGAAGGCAAAGAGATGAAGGGTTTCTTTCCCCAAATCATGCACGAGTCTGTGCCAGAAAGCCTGGGGTCTGCTGAGGCTGCCAGCGCGGGCCACTGGTGTGCACCCTGGGTGACACAGCGTCTCCCCTGTCTTGTGCCTTGTTGCCCTCACTTTCCCTTTTCCCTGGCTCTCTTTTCCGTTTCCATCCATCTCATTGAGGGCAAGAATCTGTTGGGCTGAAAAGAAGAAAATGTTGCTTTTCCACCTTCTGTTTTTAGTGATTTGACTGGTCCTGGCTGATATGGGAGGGAGGCTGGAGCTGGCTTAGGGGAAGAGGTTGCTTTGGGATTGCCCTGGGATGTGGAGGTGAACATGGGCCCGTACCCTCAGCCAGGAGCTTTGCTGAGGACTTGTGAGGCTCCCCCTCCCCAAGGAGACAGAACTCATTGCCATGCAAATTGCTGAACCACAAATGCTGATCTGTTCAGAAGTGCTTTCAGACCAGGGTGGTTTGTGGAGCCACCTCTGCCTTGACCCTGTTTTCCAGGAGAGTGTGCTGGAAGTGGCCATGTGGAAGGGAGAGCAGAAAGGAGCCAGGAGATTGAGGGTAAGGGCTTTGGGGATTTGCAAGGGATATCTTCAGAGGTGAGCTGTTCCTGAACCAGTGCATTCTTACCGAGGTGAGGACTAACTGCTCCTTCCTCATGAATTCCTGCCTCTGGCTTGATGCCAGTGTCTTTATGCCTGTTAGATTTAACCTGTTCAGCGGGCTGAAGCACTCAGCCTGTGGCTGTCTTGGAGCACAAGGGGGTTGGTTTTGCCTGTCCTGTTTAGGAGGACAAATGCAACAGAAGTCCTTGAAGGAAGCTGATGCCTGGTTCCTCTGTGAGGGAAAGGATGTGTAACCTGGGGAGTGCACGTCTGCAAAAGCTTTTTCTCACCTACACAGGGAGCAACAAGGAGAAACAGGGCCAGTCTGTTGAGAAGTTAAAGCTTAGAGCATCCTTAACAGGAGAGTGGGAGGGAATACTGTTTAATCTCTGAGTTTTACCACTCTCAGGAGATAAGAGTGGAGGAGTGAGGAAAGTACATCATTACATACTCTGTGACATGGCAGAGAAATGTACCCTATTTTTCTACATTGCTGAGGAGCACAAGTTATTGACTTGCACTCTGTTGTAGCCAGGTACAGTACAAACACAGCAAAACCCTGTAAACTCCTTGGATAGGGGCTGTCTTTCTAAGCCAGGGAGTACAGACCCCTTTTTCTGTGCTCTGACAAGCTGGCTTTCCTGCAAGTCAAGCAGTATTTCCACAAAAATCAGAAACAGGTGCCTGTTCCACGTGTTTTCAAGTGGTATCTGGTTTTCACTGCCCTCTCTAAACATGTGCACTGTGTGTGCCCAGGGGGCT
The DNA here is from genome assembly GCA_013400675.1 of Oxylabes madagascariensis. Classification (NCBI taxonomy): domain Eukaryota; kingdom Metazoa; phylum Chordata; class Aves; order Passeriformes; family Timaliidae; genus Oxylabes; species Oxylabes madagascariensis. The sequence goes on from VYZR01124638.1 coordinate 26,709, forward strand.
CAGCATCTTTTCCACAGTAAATTACCCATTGGGCTTAACTGGGCCTCCTGTGGTTTCACAGCAAATAACTGAGTAAAGCATTCTCTGAGAATCAGAAATTTTTATTTTTTGCTACAGATCCCTGAATTTATACACAGTTATTAAAAAAGGGTGAATTTCTTGATGTAGCAAACATTAGTATACACTGTTCTCGTGATACCGTGATGACAATTAAGTGTTGCCTTTTCCATAGTGTCTGGTCAAAGGAACAGATGAGCAAAGGGTCCTTTTCACCGAATCGTTGCTCAGAATGGCACTTCAGGTGTGTCCACAAAATACAGAAGAACACAGTGAACAATTCTCATGGGAAGCGATCACTACCAATGAGGGACTTGTCTCTCACTGCCCACCTCTTTTTTCTGGCGGTCGGTGATAGCCCTTGGTTTGCAGCAGGTGACCCAGTGCCACACAGGTGTGAAGGTGACAAACCTGGCGCTGTGCAGCTCCTGCCCCGGTTAACGCCTGCTCCTGTCACTGCGAGCACCCCCATAAGCGGGAGCAACCTGCTGGGAGTTCGATCAGGTGCTGATGAAATCAAGACAGCTGCTGTGGGAGGTGTGTTGGTGGACAACCTGTTGCACTGGTGGGGATGCCTGGGGTGGGGTACTCGGTTTCCCCCAGCTGGTTACTGGACAGAGATCCAATTTGTCTTTTCTCTTTGTCCTGTTCTCGTGCTTTTATCACCAAAATAACTTGTGCTATTAGAGCATGCCATTAGCTGTGGACCCTACTTTGTGCATGTGAGCCTGTCTAAACCTACTTTGTGCTACAATCAGCGTGTTAGAACCTAATATCCATTGGAGTCTTTGGTGGTGGTAGTGCAGCAATACAGTATCACAAAGCTCATTTGCATCGGCTGTCAAGTGTTGCTGTGGTGCCACATAACCCTTTCTAGAAGGACAGGGAGACCTGAGAATTTTACAGTAAATGAGGAGGAAAAACTACCACTTGTATCACTTAGAGTTAGGATTCTTGTCCAGTACACACTTCAGATGGAGCAATAAGCTTTCAGCTTCCATGTAACTATGCGCAGCAGGTCACCCACAGACCCAGACCTTGGGTCTGTCTGGATTTAGATGAGAAAGGAGGTTCTTGTCAGAAATCCAAAGAATACTCTATGGAGCAGATTTTTAAAAGAAAAGTCATTATCCACAATGTGAGCCAGACTTCCTTCAAAAGCTTATCCCCAGTTTAGGCACCAAAACAAAGTGATCATATTCAACCCAAGAGCTCAATGTTGTGCGTGTGTGTGTGCTGAGTCCTGGTCTCTGTGGCACTGCCAGGGCAACGGGGGGCAGCTGCTTCTCAAAATCATGAAAGTGTATAAATATGAGCTTGGCATATTGAAAAATCTGTCCATCCACAAGTGAGGGTGCTGAGCCCTTGAACATTTACCCCCTGGGCTCTTATGGAAGTCTGGTCCTGCATCTGTTTGATGTGGAAGTGCTGGGAGGGAGTTCTTGCTATGCAGATTCACATTACTTGTTGAATTCATTTAGAACTGGTTATCATATTTGGTAATTACTCTGTCATAAGCATAAATATATTTGGGGGAATAAAAAAATTATTATTAATTTTTTAATGTACTATTACAAATCTCTTTGGCATAGTTTTCATTATTCTCTATTTTGTTAGAAGCATGTATCTTTTTCACAGCAAATTACACTTCACTTGATTAAATGCTGGGAGAAAGTTTGCTCCTTGTCAGTGGAACAGCCTTTACTAAGACAGTGCTTGTTCTATACTTTTCACTTTGACTAACTTAAGAGGAGTAAGTTTAAGAAACAATTGAGTAGAATATACATTTGAGAGAATTTTTAATTCTTTTTTTTTTCCCCCCTTTTCCCCATTTTTTTTCTTTACTTCCTGGTGATGTGGATAAAAGAGCTCGATTCACAACTTACTTTTGGTTTCAGCATGTCAGGGGGTCATCACAGGGCTGTGCTCTGCCTTTACCTGTTTTGTTATTTTTAACTTAGTTTATTACTTGCTTTGCAACAACTCGAAAATTGTGGGATGTTCTAAGGAGTTCTTAAGAGAACAAGCCTGTGCTCAGGAAAATGCAGAGAAGGTAACAGCTTAGCTGATGTCATGCACAAAAGCGATTGGTACAACTGAGAACAAGCGTGAGCCTTGCAATCAATTATTTTTTCAGTGTTTTCCAGAATGGAAGCCCACTTATTCAGACAGTGGGTCTGTGCTGTGAATACAGACAGTGAGACACTGTGATCCTCTGGCTGAAAGCGTTCAATCAATATGTGGAATTGTGGTTATTACTAATGATACATGTTACACATTTTTATAAATAATTTGTGTTTTTGCTAAAATAGTGCTTTGGTCATTGCAAACCATAACACATTTTTCAGTATATTCTTTCAAGCTATAATCTTTAAAAACTTTTAATTTTGTTCTGTATATTTTTATGTTTGTTGACAAGCAGTTTGAGTATGCACTGTCATTCATATATACCTCATGTGGTGTGCATTTCTTCTCAATTTCTCTTGCATTGTAGAATAATTTGCCAGAACACAGCCAGTATAGTAATCCAGCAGAATTTGTTCTATGCTGTCCCTGATTTGCAGTAAGAGAAACACTGGGAGTCACATTCCCTTATGGCACAGCTTTAATCTCACTGGATTTATTTGAATTGAGAATATCATTCCCATGCTACAGAGACATACATTAAAATGATCCCTTTTTAAAAATCTGTGGATATCCATTAACCTAAGGGAATATCTTAAACTTGTCCTTTTAATAGCTGGACAAACAGAGGGAGTATTGATAAACACAGTCTGATAAATAACAATTTATAATTATTAGAGTCTGATAATAATAATAATTCATTTCTCTTGGTGCCCGGGGTTCAAAGATTAAGCCACACAGCTTAACCAGTGATAACCTACCATCCATGAAAGTCAAAGATCCCTTTCACTCATAACCTGTATCCCTGTGTAACACTCATCTCTTAACTTCTGCACATCCCATGGAGGGCCTGTGTTGCACAAAAGTTACATACAGTCCTGTCTGTTTCGTGGATGGTTTTTGTTGTTGAGAGTAGAAATGACATTGCTCCCCACGTCTGCAGTTCCTTGTTGAAGAGGGAAGACTGTTAGTGGAATAAGGTTATGGTTCCACCTCTGTCTTTAAACAAGAATGTGCAGTAAATGGTGGGTGCTTTTGTTCCTTAGCAGCATACCTGGGCTTGACTGGCACCAAAAAAGAGCTTTTCCTCTCAGAAGCTCAGGCCCTTTGCAAACCCTAAATAGTGTCATTGACTCTATTTTATGCATGAGAATATGACAGACTGATGTTAGTTATGACTTTACATTTAAAATAACTTCTGATATTTGGATGCCTCAGTTTTGTTGTAAGTGATTGAAAAATGATCTCTGCCAAGAAATCCTTTTTATGCTCTTGCCTGCATCTTCTGCATTTCTGTGACTTGGACGAATCTTTCTAAGCAAATCACTATTTTGAAAGGGTTGGTTTTGGTTTGGGTT
>VYZR01124652.1:2132-30089 GCA_013400675.1 Oxylabes madagascariensis
CTGAATTATGCATTTTAAGTGTTGTTTGAAATACTCTACATCCAGTGATAGTGTCCCTGAGCTGACTTAGGAAAGTTGTCTGTAACTTTGGTGAGTGCTCTCTTGTTTCTGCATTGTAAAATATGGTAGTATAACCATATAACTCCATGTTTTTCATCTTGACACTGTCATGTTTCAGACCTCTTGACTTTTCCGTATCTTCCCCCTGGTTGTCTCTTTGTCCATCCAAAGTCCTACTCTGCTAAATCTCTCCTTATATGGAAGCTGCTCCATGCTTTTGGTCATCTTTGTTGTCCCTTTTGTTATTGTCTCCTTTTTCAGATGTGGGAATCAGAGCTGCCTTCAGCATTTGACAGCATAATGGGGACACGTGTTTTCTTTCCTAATTACTCCAATGGCTGTATTTGCCTTTTTGGTTGATACTCAATACTGAACTGACCTATGAAGTTTTCAAAGTTTTTTTGAGTGAAAACAGCTAGTTTTGATCCTGTGATTTTGTACTTAGAATATTTTGGGGGTTTTTTGGTATTTATTGTCATTCTAAGATATTGTGTAGTTACTTCAAAGTGCATGAGTTCTCTTACTTTTTACAGTCTTCTTTGAATTTGATTGTGATTACTAATTTTTTTAATAATAAAATTTGCCACTTCTTGACATATTCCTCTTCTCAGATCTTATGTGAACATGCTAAACAGTACAGACTGCAGAATAAGTTCTTGGCAGATCTCACTGATAACCCACATCTGACAGGGAAACACCTGTCTTTTAACTACATATTAAATCATGATAGGGACTGTGACTTTAATTCCACAAAAGCTTAACTTTTTTTTTCAAGAGTCTTAGCTGACAGTTCTTTTAAAATCAGTTTAGTTAATTTTAACCAGATTAAAAATTGTCTCTTGGATCTCAGTTAAACAGAAATGGGAAATCTGCGCTTGGAATTTCCTGAGTGCTGCAGGGGTTTCTCTCTGCTCCACGTATTCATCTATATTTTGGGCAACATTTGACTTCTTGAAATCATGCAAGCAAATTTGTTTTCATGTAGAGTGATGGGCTTAGATTTATGTAAATTATCATAGAAACAGAATTTGCTCAGCAGAGCCAATTGGATGGCTAACTTCAGTGAGCCCTGCTTTCCTAGCAGGGTTTTATTACAGCTGTAAACCTGTCTAGGCTCTTTGGATATGCTCTAAGAGAATGGGTTATTTTTTTTCCTAACTAGGTTTTTTTTCCCTCATTGAAAGAATATTTAAGTCACTGATGGTATTTTTCACATGCAAACGTAACATGTGATGTGGCAGCTAGAAGATCAAGGGGTTCTTGTGTGTGTAAATGGAGAAACTGATGGGTTCAAACTGGGGAAAATGACATTTGCTCTGAGTGCAGTGTTAGCCAAAGGAGTGACCTGTCCAGGTCAGGTCCTGTCAAAAGGGAATGCTTATCCGGGTCAGGCAGCTAAAAAAGTAGGATGTTGACAAATCGGGATGAGCTCAGAGAGCTACTAGAAAAATTAAGTATTTCTGACTGAAGAAGCTCAGACCACTTAATGTATCCATCCAAAGGATTACACATGGCTGCAATCTGTGATTTGGGAAAGCTCAAAGCTGGCAGGATGTGTAAGGAAAGGATTGCATTATGCTTGTCTGCCCTTCGTCTACTTCTTAGGCATCTATTATTGTCTGCTGCTGCAGCTAGGGTTTCTGTGTAGGTGGACCTCTGTCAGAGTTAGCATAGCTGTCTTTATCGTCTTGCCCAAGGAGGATTAAGAAGGAGGATTAGTTTTCAAACTGTTCATGCAAAAAGTGACTAGAAGCTTCTTTGACTTGAAAGATTTTGTGACAAGCAAAGTTAGACAATATGACATGGCATTTTACTTGGAGTAAAGAACCCTCAGGTATCAACTTGCTGGGTTAAGGTGGTAGTTTCTGTAACTTAGGAGGCCTAAGATAAAACCTTACATCACTAGGACAATTTAGTCAGGAGCTCATAGGCTAGAAGGGATGTTTAGTGGTGTTCTGTGGTTTGATTACACAGAAAGTTGGAGCAGATCCTAAAGGACTTTAATCTTCAAATGTGTAACACTGGCAGAATGTTATCTTTTGATTGTGTTAAAATGCTGTGAAACTAACAGCTGACTCGATTTCCCCTTTTAAAAATGCACATGCAACGTGGTCTTGAGTTCCCATTGAATTTGTGTTTGAGAGGATGTTAGAGTAGGAAAGTCAACTCTTGATTTGCAATGATAGAGTATATATGAAGAAAGCTTCTTCAACAGTAAGCATCTTGAAGTTACTTTATATCCCTTGTAAGTGTTTGTATAGCTGGTCTTCGTTTGTAAAAAGTTCACTATTTAACATTATATTAATCATTAACACTTCATTAACCAGTTGTACTGGAAGCTTTGGGTTTATAACACATCTTCATCAGTGCAAGTGCAAAGTTTGGTTGTGCTAGAGCTGTTTAAAGGAAATACCTGTCTCCTACCATCAGTTAATTCCAGTACAGCTGAAATTAATATTTAGGTAGCCCCAGAGATGTAGAAGCACTTTCTGCAGTTTTTTTCAAAGAGCAATGCACAAGCATTATTGAAGTATCACATAGCTGACAATATTTTGTGCAACATTCTTTTAGTAAAACTTCAGCCCCCATCCAGAAAAGTACCTTGTAATGTTCAGCAATAACTATCAAGGGTTTAGAAAACATGATTTTCCCAAGTATTTGTCTAAGAATGCTGTTAATTCTGCAGTACAGAATTTCTGCCACCTTGCCATTTTGTATTTGGTTTTGTCTTTAAGGGTTTGGGGTTTTTTTATAAGTTATTTTGACCTCAGCTTTGGCGTTATTCACATCTGGTATAATAGAGCTCCCTTGTCTGTGCCAGTCCTGCTCTGACAGCGTTGCTTGGACTTGGGATTCTCCTTGGGATCAATTTTACTTGGAAAACAGAGGTTTCTGTTCATCTCTGCCGAAGCTGCTTGCTGCAAGTCTTCTTAAACAACAGAGCAGGGAACTGGCCTGGTAGTAGTAAATGAGACGCAAAAAAGATTTATTTATTTAATGGGAATGCCATCTTTCACAGCAGAAAACAGCAAGTCTCTGTTGAGCATATGAAACTTAGAAAGGGGGCTATAATTCAGGGTTTTTGTGTTGAAAACATATAACAGTGGTCGTCTTCCTGCTGCTGGGCCGTTTGAATGTGCTGGAGCACAAGGGTCATCATGCAGCTGGAAGAATGGTGCTTTTAATTTTTAAATCTTTTAGTGCTCACACTGTGGGTTGGCTCTGCCAATGATACGGTGGAAATTGCAGGTGCAGATTTCAGAGACCTGATTTTTTTCCAAGGCTAATTCTGCTGGGTTTGGTGGTGAGTATGAAATCTAGCCTAGAAGTTGGAACATTAGCTGACCTCTCTATGTTTGGAGGATAGAATGTGGTATTAGGGAAATAATCTGTGAGGATTGGAATAATCTCTATGTGTTGATACGCTGTTAAAATGTGCCCAAATGAGTTCTGGGTTTGTTTCTTTAATAAATAAGCTAAGTTTCTCAGGGGGATATACGAGGTCAGAGAGGTAAAAATATTGCTACAGAAAACACAGTCTTCCTTCAAATTTTAAGTAACACAATAGTGCCATTGCTTTAATGTTACTGGTTATTGTTACATGGCTGTGATATAAATATTCTGTGGCAGAATTGACTAATCCTTCAGCCCTTCTGTTGTGATCCAGATTAAATAAATGAAACTCAGCAGTATTATTTAGATACTAATATTTTACGGTGAGTTAGAGGCAATGTTCAGAGTATTGTCTGGAGCATTTTCCTATTTAACAGGAATTCATCAAAAAAATGGAATATTTAAAAGGAATCTTTAAACCTTGGCAGTTGCATTCAGAATTAATTAAAGGCTACACACTTTTAGTGCAATCTGTCTGCAACAGCTGTGTTATACACTAGCAGTGAGCACAGGAAGCGGAATGATTCAGTAAATCCATAAAGAGCTCCGTAGCGTAGCCTGTCATGAAACCATCAGCTTTAAATGTAGGTTATCCTCCTCCTTCCTGTCCTCCCTGAGAGGTTGTGATGGGCTTAACTGAAAGGCAAGCATAAAAAAGGCGGTGATGCCTGTGCTTGAGAAACAACTTGGAAAATGGAATCAAAAGACACTGCTGGCTTTTTCTTCCTTTTTATTCTCATGTAGGGTGCAAATGCTTCTAGCTACTGATAGCTACACAGTCGTGCTCATTTCTAATGTATGTTTGCTCACCTAGCAATAAATACAAGTTCATTTGCTAATGGGTCTTTAGAAAAGAGCAACAAAGAGCACTATATTCAGTGTTTATCCGTTGTGCAGGGTGATTAGAACCAGCCTGCAGAACATGCTGTACTGCTGTTTTGTTTTGTTTTCTCTGTTCTCACAGTCATGAGGACCAGACAGTAGTTTCTTACCTGGATCACGTTTAAGGACTAGCTCTTAACAAAGTGGCTTCAGGGGGATATTGGTGACTGAAAGGAGAGTAGCTATATGTTAGAGCCTTGACCACAGCAGGATCTGATTATGGTCTGCTGGAATGAAGGACTAGTTGATTTTCCAACCTCTTTCCAGTAGAGGGGCTCCAATAGGTAAAATGCTTTCAGTGAAACGTTTGGGGTAGGTTCAAATACAGATCAATGACCTTGTAACAAGATCCATGTTGCTGGAGTAGTGTCATGTGCTGGGCTTTGAGTTGAAGTACTGGTTAGTTCTGCCCTGACGGTTGCCAGTGCGGCTTTGTGGGACACAGAGCAAAGTCATGCAGCTTGTAGGCATAACCTCTAGCCAGAAAGCCAGTGTTTCAGAATCTATAAATCCTGGAGACACATGCCATGTCTGTGCAAGTGCTGGCAAAGGAAGGTTGCATTAGCTCAAAAGATTACAGATTCCTCAGAGTGGTGTAGTATAATGACATCTTGTGATTCTCAGCTGCTTCCAGATCAAAGATTCTCTTCTCCATGTCATTATTGCTGTTCACAACATAGTCAAGCTCCTGCTGTTAGATGGCCATCAGCCTTTAGTTTTGTTTGCAGGCATTTTCTGCTTTGAAACTGCAGAGACTCCAGACAGTCACACAGCAAGCCGTTGTGACATTTGCGTGATGGCAGTGCAGAGGTATAGAGACAGTTGTGTTGTTAAGGGTTCCTTAAATCAAGTTCTCCCCAATAGAAATGGTGAAAAAGGAATAAAAATAACTGACATGTTGGAGTTGGAGCAAGATCTTTTCTTCTGATGTAAACCTGAGAGGATAGAATCAAATTAGATCTCCTTCCTTCAATCTGTGTGTATCTACTTGCTGGCTTTTCCCACATAACGTCTCCCACACAATGAGGGTTTCTCTCAGGTGCTACAATGCCCTCACTTGCCACCCTGGAAAAGAGACTCCTAGGGTAGTTCAGGACTGTTTGCCAGTCTGGGTGAAGCAGAGTGTGTTCATAGCTCTGAAGCAGAAAGCACTAAGTGTCCATTATCAGGGCAAACAAAAGCCCCAGTGTGCACGTAGCCTAAACACGGCGCTGGTGCGGTGTGAATCAGCGGCTGTGTGCTCTGGGGGAAAGCTGCCAGCCCAGAGCCGGCATTCCTGTACCCGGGCATATCCTGACAGTGCTGTCTGCTTACCTACAAGAGCCGTGTGAAGTGCAGCTTTTCCAGAGCTTCACAAAGCCTATATTTAATAAAGTGTTGTTTTTATAATACCTTCCATCCGCTGGATTTCACGAGAAAACTAATCCTCTCAACTGGTCTTTAGGTAGAGCAAAGATGCCAGTTTTACTGACAAAGGAGCCAGAAAGCAGACTTCTCTGGGATTTTTTGTGATAGCAGGGGAGTAGAAGATGGATCTAGAGTCTTACAGATATTGTTCTCAGCATTGCTACTGTGTTTTCTGCACATTGTGTGCTGGGCATTGTATAGAATGAGTGTAAGACACAGTTTGTGGGTTGAGAAGTTTGTGACCTAAATTTGTTAAGTCCTGCAGTAAATGCTGGAGTAGTTTACTCTTGGAACGGTGCAGATATTTTTCTGCCTCTGTGCTTTAAGCACTTCTGAGCTAAAAGCACTTTGAGCTTACCAGGAAGACCCAAGAGGGCTGATGCCCTAGGAGGGAAGTGATGATAGTTTTCTCAACTTTAACTACAAAATTAATATCACCCCTGAGGAGCTGAGTTGCCAAAATGAGCACAGCAGATTACAAGCCAGTTTTGGAGGAGATACTGTACTCAGCTCCATGGAGCCTCTGACCCAGCTTGGCAGCTGTGTAGCTCTCTGCAGCTTTGATACCCTGTCTGCAAGAGGGAGGGAGGGGAGGAAGGAAACAGATTCACAGCTGCATCACCACCTACTTCTCAATTTAAATGAGGTGGTACTCATAGTGTATTATTGAGTACTTGCAGCTGTTTCCCTTTCTCCATGGGGAAAGCATTAATCTAAGTATTGCAGGTACTTATTACCACATTTCCACCATGCTGTGGGGTTCCCCATGTTGTCCAGAGCTGTTGTTCCCATCCTTGGAACAGCTTGAGTAAATCACACAGTAGGTTTCAAAAGGAGTTGGTCTAAATATCCTCTAGAGAGGAGCTGAACAGGTCTGGTGGTTCCCTGGGTCTGTCCAACATCCACCCTACCTGACTTGCTTGCACTTTGAGACATGGGACAGGGAAGGAATGGAGCATTGTCCGCAAAACAGGCACGTTTAAATCACCTTTCACAGTACTGGGAGAAGTGCTGTGGAGAAATGAGTGCCAGTAAGAGACTTCTATCCCAGAGAGTGCAGGTAAAGGTGGTCTCCCCCTCACCTGGATGTGCTGTGTAACTTCCCAAGGAGATGGGGTCCCACAGAGTCTGGCTTGGCAGGACTGGGGGCAGACCAGTGGCCCCAGGGGGTAGGCTGGGAGCTGATGTGACTGATTCTCCAGAGGCCTCATCCTGGCACCCAGGTTCTGCTTGGGTGGGTGATGCTCAGTGGCAGAGAGGGCATGAGAAGGTTTCTTTTGGAGCATGAGTGGAACAGCCTTAGACCCACGAGAGGCTGTTGATAGCCATAAGTGATAACAAAGAGAGGGTTTAATTATGATATCTAGATCAAATATAGAATGAAGGGCTTATAAGTTTGCTCCAAACTGGATCTCAGCTACAGTGTATTTAAACAATGGTCCTGCAGGTTTGTGTTTGTCTTAGACAGCAGTTTGTTTTGCTGTATGCAATGTGTTGGATCCTATAAAAATTTGGTCCTGTCCTGGAGAACTTCCAATACAGCATCATAGCTCAGCTGTGCAGGAGTCAAGTTAAATGTGGATTTTGCTGATGTTACAAGAGTAGTGATCAGCTTCAATGTTGCATTTACTTACAGTATTGCAGCTTCTCCTGAGGATGCTGTGCCTGTCATCTTGGTGTGGAGATGACAGAGTTAAATCTCTGATACTCCTGACGGCCTCTTGCTGTGGGTGCTATGGAAGGATTTTTTTGTTAATCTTTACTCCTGGCTCCAAGGAGTTTTAACAGCCTTTCCTCTCTTGCAGAGCATTTACCATGCCTCTGGGAACATTCCTCCTTCCTGTTCTCTGTTTCTTGGGAGCATCAGTTCCACGGACACTGCAGTATGTCACATTCTCACACAATGCTACAAAATTCCTCCACCTGTCCATGGACTTGGAGTCTGGGACCATTTACTTGGGGGCCACCAACTTTCTCTTTCAGCTGACATCTGACCTGCTGTTGGAGAACATGGTTCAGACTGGACCAGTTCTGGACAGTAAGGATTGCCTCCCCCCGGTCTCAAAGCTGGAGTGCCCTCAGGCACACCACACTGACAATCACAACAAGCTGCTGCTGGTGAACACTGTGCAGAAGGAGCTCATCGTGTGTGGCAGCGTCCACCAGGGAATCTGTGAGAAGAGGAGCCTGGCGTCCATTGACCACGTCCTCTTCCGGCCAGAGAGCCCTGGTGACACTCAGTACGTTGCTGCCAATGATCCCAATATCACCACTGTGGGACTCATTGCCTACTCAAAGGAGGAGGTGCCCTTGCTGTTTGTGGGACGAGGGTACACTAGCCGAGGAGTGGGAGGAGGGATTCCTCCCATCACGACCCGGAATCTCAGGGCCCATGGAGGGGATCTGCAAGCAACAGACTCTCACTCCATTTTCTCCTATGAAGAAACAGCAAAACTGGCTGTGGGCCGGCTGTCAGAGTACAACCACCATTTCATTAAATCCTTCACTTACCGCTCCAGTGTCTATTTCCTCTTCTACCGGCGGGACCTCAAATCCCAATCGCGTGAGTACAAGACCTACATCTCGCGCATCTGCCTGGATGACTCCCACTATTACTCGTATGTGGAGTTACCTCTGCTCTGCCAGAGCAAAGCCAATACCTACAGCCTCCTGCAAGCAGCCTACGTCACCTGGCCGGGAAAGGAGCTGGCCCAGGGGCAGCTGGACACCGAGGGGGAAGTGCTGTTCGCAGCTTTCTCTGCCTGGCAGGCTTCTTCTGGGAAACTGAGCGAGGAGTCTGCGCTCTGTGTCTACGCCATGGAGGAGGTGGATCGCCTGACCAACTGGACTAGGGATGTTTGCTACATGAGAGATGGGAAGTCCGAGGAAGGGACAGAAGTGGCGTATATTGAATATGATGTCAGTTCCAACTGTGTCCAGCTGCCAGCGGTAAGTGGCTTTGCACTTTTGAGCAGTCTGCAGCGTGTTCTTGTGTTGCTCTTTGTTCCTGAAGTTATCTTGCTTACACAGATGGATGGTGAAATCTGGGTTAAAAGCCTTTGGGCTCAGTCTGTTGTGTCCCACATGGGCTGGATTCCTTGCTGAGGGAGAGGAACTATATGTGGCAGTGGAAAGAGCATCTGGTGTGACCTGGCCCTGAGGCCTGTCTTGTGGCAGTACCAGGCAAGAGCACTGACGCTGCTTTTCAAGTCGTTCTTTGTTTCATCTCCTGGTCTTCACTGCAGGGAAGGAGGGGAGCATGTGTATGTGCTCCTGTGTGTTGGGAAGTTAAGGGGTATGCTGGGTCTCTGTTGCTTATGATGAAGTGCACCTCACAGCTTTCTGCAAGGGCACCGAGGAACAAAAAGGAACATTAGTGAAACAAAGTGTCAACAAAGAGACATTCAAAACTCTCCTGGATGCGTTCCTGTGTAACAGGTTTTAAGTGACCCTGCTTTGGCACAGGGGTTGGACTAGATGATCTGCAGAGGTCCCTTTCAACCTTAATAATTCTGTGATTCTGTGAAAATTTCAGTTTCCTATAGACTGCTTTAGTCCTGCAGAATTTTGGGCACATTTTTCCTGAGCTGGCTCTTCTTCTCCAGAGCTGTAAGAGGTGATCATCCTTTAAGTTCAGTGACAAAAGCATGATGGGATGTTGCAGGATAAAAATGCGACCTAAAGTGGCTGTGACCCTGAATTCTCACCATCTGGTGGCCACACTGGCTGCAAAATCAGGGACAGTGATACAAACACAGGGCAGCAGCGCTCTCCTGGGTGCAGTGTCCTGGGCTGAGGCTCTGTGACCACGAGCAGCCTGTTTGCATCAAGGATATTTCAGGACCTTAGCAGAGCAGTACGTTATCTTGTGTCTTCCCTCTACAGAACAGGCTGTCCAGAGAATTGCCTCTTCCCAGCCTGGTGCTGCAAAGAGCAAAGTGGTACCACAGAGCTTTAGAAGTTTCTGGGGTTGGGTGTGTGGTTCAAAACCAGTCTTAAAATTATGGTTTTCCTTTCAGTAGCTAAAGCTGACTGTACAGTACTTGTGGGACAAGGGAAGGGTAAAGAGCAGACTTGGAACAGGATGAGTGTAAGGGTAGGAGGAGTTTGGAAGAGTTGGGAAGCAGGACACTGCCCAGCTTGATGTCCTGCTTTCACTGTATTTCTTAGGCATGCCCCATGAGTCCTTTGAAAGGCCACATGGAAGGACTTGTCACAAGTGATTTTTAGGGGAGTTAAGGGAGTTAAATGTCAAACAAGTGTGAGCAGATGAGAAAAATCCTTCATTCAAAATGATGTGGAGTACCCTTATACCATTTGATCCAATGGAGAAGTGGATGCACAGGGTGGGCAAAAAAGTCAGTCTCTATCTGTGATTCCTGGTGCTGATCCCAGGGTCCCAGCTGGATGGCTTGGCTTGAGTGGGCTGACCGTAGTGTGGTGTCTTATTAACAAGTGTGTCCAATGATATGTAAATGTCCTAACAAGCCTGATCCTTCACCATTCAGCACATGGTAGCGGTTGTCGTTCAAATTGTATCTAACATCCAGTAAAGGTCTGTGCCAACTCCAGCCTGCTCCAGTCAGGGCTGAGTGGAAGTGGCTGTCAATGGATATTTTATGCAGGAACAGTTTAACTCATTTTCAATGGTGGCAGCTTATGCTGGATGTAAGGATAATGCTAATTGATTTCACATTTTTCTGCTTCCAAACCAACTAGCGCGTAAGGTATGCCCTTTTCCTTAGTTAGCTCTGCCTCCGGGTTTCAGCCCAAAAAGGGAGGCTAAAATTGAGTTTTACAGTTCAATACAACCTCTTCAACTAGGGGGGAAAAAAAGCCAGCTTGTTTTTATAAGAATTTCAGACCCAGTTCATTTGTTCAGTTTGCTGGAGATTCGTTAGTTATGAGATGCAGAAGGCTATGTAGATGCTGTTTAGTGACTGGATAAATTGGAAGTGTGAAACATGTTTCTACAAGGCTTGGGAAGGCTGCATGTCTTCTGTGGGTGTAATTTTCAAGGCATGCATCTTATCCTTTTGTTTTTAGTCCTTTTCATACATAGATATAGCTTGTCCTATTGTTGTTTCCTACCTGTGCAGATAGGATACACACAGCAGAATTCACAGCAGCAGCTTCTGCATTTCATTAAGACACTTGATGTGTCTCAAGTGCATTTCCTGCAATGTTGCCAAGATGTTATTCATTGCAAGCAATTCAAAGAGCTTCTATGTAAATTTATATAAGTACTTTGTGCAGACAGTCCCTGCAAGGCCACAGCTGGGCTGTGCCAGTGCTCAGAGAGCTTGCACAGGTCACGTTGGTTTATGGTAGATAAACATTGTTTGTGAAGTGACTTGCCCTTGGCATCACAAATAGGCAACATCAGTGCTGAGCACGACTGGCTTACAAGTATTTTTGACCTGTATGTGGATATTTTTTAAGCAGTCTTTGAAAAATCAGCCAGTAATGAGGTCATTAGGCTCCAGAATTTGTACAGAGGTTGCAAAAGATATCTAGAATCCCATTCAAAATAAGCACTTAATTCTTTGGAGCATGGAATTTTGGCAGTGGCCTGCTTCCTAACAAATCTTAAAGGAATTGGATAGCTGGAGAAATAGAAATCTTTAAGTTACAAGAAGATGATGGGAAGAAGCTTAAAAATCAAATGACAGGTGGTAAGAAAAACGTATGCCACTAAAAATGAATGATAGTTTAGAGGATGGTAAAAACTAGCAATCATTAAAAGCTATAACCTCCTCAGAATTTGTCAGAACCTTACCCCAAGTGTGCAGAAAAATCATTGAAAAAGTATTTGAAAGGAAAACAATAAAGCACTGGACTGAAAGCAGTGCTAGTCTAACTGGCATGGTTTGTTAATGGAACTGCTGTGTCAAGCCTTGCTTCCCTGCTAAGACAACAATGCATTTGAGAAGGGAACAGAGCTGAGCAGGTTAAATATATTTTACTGTGGGATTTCCATAGACCTTATGAAAAGCTGCTAATTGCTTCTTGTTTCTCCAGGAAGCAGTCAAGTATTTAAAAAACAAAGCCAACAACAACACAAATACCAGGGGAAAAAAAAAAAAAAAAAAAAGGGAGCAAGAGAGAGAAATGGGAGGAGAGGGGAGAAAGGGCCAGGCTTTCCACGGGATCAGTGAGTGGAGATAAGCAGATGCCTCAGGAATGCCATGATGTGCTGTTATCATGGATCTCTGACGGGGGCAGCTTCATTGCCTGGTGCCGGTTGGTACCGCGCAGCCTGAGCTGCCAAATGCAAAGCCACAGACTTCAGACAGAAGGAATACGTAACCCTGCTCACAAGGAGTCTGAATTGAACCACGTTGCCTGAGGCAAGAGAGAGAACTGGAGTCAGTATGGACCGCACAGTTAATGTGCTGCTCCACGCTCAGCTTTGTCAGAGTAATTAGTAAGGGGCTGGAGAGGAGAGTGAAAACATTATCCATAAGGGATTTCATGATGGAAATCTTGAATTTACACAAGCCACATTGTTTGAAGACAAGCCACTGATCAATTAAAAAACTGTGTTTTGGATATTAATTGTTGGGTGAACCAGCCTGCATTTAGTCTCCAAAAGGATACTATAAAATTGAAATGGACATGGAACAAGGCACCAAGAAAGATATAAAGCAACAGAGGAGCCATCCTAGACAAGACTGAGTTTGTTACTTAGGAAAAAGATGAATCATAATAGGATATCTTTTCTCTGCACATAACAAATAGTAAATAAGCTGGCAGCTTTCATTGTCCCTCTTTAGAATGCATAACTGAAGGTTTGGTGGCACTGGGAGGGAACTAACTGGAACAGAAGAATGACTGTTCCTGCACAGAGCAGTGGAGTTAATGTTCAGAACTCTCACAAGACTTAGAGGGATTGAAGTAGTGTGCAACGATGTCTCTTGTATGTGCTCTTTGATTCTTAAGTGCAGTTAGTAAGGTCTTTGGAGCAGCTTGTGTCCCACCCTGTGTTTGTGTATGTCCTGATGTGTTGGGATTCTACTTTAGGCTTAGAATTTAACTTGTAGGTGTTACCACAAAACCATGCCAATTGCTTGAGGTGAAACTTGTCACAAGGTGGCTTTGCACTGGAAACAGAAATTCTCTTCTTTTTCCTTTGTTCAGAAAAGCACAATAAATCTTCCCTGAAGCAGTATCATGGCAGTGTGTAACAGCAATGTTTTTTTGTGAACTTGAGAGAGTTTCAATGCGTTTCATTACTGAGCTGAATGAACTGGCTGAAATGTCTGCAGGATTCTGTGAGGGTACAGAAAGCCAACATACCTAAACTAATTATTAAAATATGAGTGGTTTTGCCCTCAGTTAAAAAAGCTTAGAGGGGTTAAAGCTGAACTCACTGCTGGGGAATTTGAGTAGAAGCGGATGGTGGGAAGTGTTAAATGTGCCAACGTTATTTGTACCCATTTTTTTGGTACTGATTTCCCTGTTCTTTTCATTCCTCCAAAAAGGACACCCTGTATGCCTATCCCTGTGGCTCTGACCACACTCCCAGCCCTATGGCCAGCCGGGTACCCTTGGAAGCAGCCCCGCTCCTGGAGAAAACTGAGGCCCGTCTGACAGCTGTGGCAGTGAATGTGGAAGATGGCCACACAATTGCTTTTCTGGGAGACAGCAGAGGAAGGCTGCACAAGGTATGATCTGCATGCAGCAAAAAGGATAAAATTAACCAGGGATGCTCAGGTGGAAGGGGAAAAGGCAGTTTTTCTTTTCATTGGGAAGTTGGATTCCTACTAAAGATCGTTGTTATCAGATGGTCACTTCTTACCCTGTACAGCCTGTGGAAAATGTGAATGCCCCAAACGTGGTCACATTGCCTTTGGTTACATCTGCACTGAGCCAGCAGCAAGGCTGGTGCATCCTACATGGTTTCCACAGGTATTTCTGGGCATGTGCTTCATGTGGCTGAAGTCACTGCACAGAGGTTCTGGTGGGAGGTGAAAATCCTTGCACACAGCAGTGGTTTCAGCTTGTTCCTGTTGCAGAACGGGTGCCCCCAGCTCCTGTGGTGGGACTTTGCCTGCTCACAACTGTGACTCTCTTGCAGGTGTACTTGGGAGCCCAGGGAGAGGCACACGTCTACGCTTCGGTATCTATCCAGGTGAACAGCATGGTGAGTGGAGACCTGCTGTTCGACCAGTCGCAGGAGCACCTCTTTGTCATGACTCAGTCAATGGTAAGAGCAATACAATCCCTTCCACAGAGGATTTGAAAGCACTAGATGTGCAGACAAACTGCCAACAGGAGCGGGGGAGACAGGGAAACTGCACCTGGCTAAGCCTGTGCTGAGCAGCAGCTGCCTGCCAATCTTCGTACAGGAATGGGGACTGACCTTTCCCAAAAGCTGGAGGAAGCATGGAGAAAGCCTTGTTACCCTAATCCATGGCTTGTTTGCATGTGCCTTTTCTGAAGTCTGTCAGGCTGTATCAGCAGTGATGGAGGAATGTGAACTCCAGGCTGTAAAAAGCTTCTGTGCTGGCATGAATACAAGGGACCACTAATTTCTGAATTCCGCTGTGTTGAGCAGGAACTATTTGGACAACAGTTTGCATCTCCATTTGAGCAGAAGAAAGGCACTGGGTTCACATGTGACCTGTCTTGGTTTTGCAGGAGATTAAAAAGAGAAAAGAGAGATTTCGTGTAATTAAAGTGTAGCACTTCTGTTTTTAAGCAATAAAAAGATGAAGCTGTTCTTCTGTAACCTACAAAAAGCAGAAATGTGTGGGAAATGTCTTCAGATAGCAGAGGTGTTCTCTGACCAGGGATATAATAACAGACTTGCAGATGCAATCATTTGGTGGAAGGACCCATGTGAGGCACCTTTCTCTTTACCTCTGCTTTCTGTAATTCTATTTGTGCCTAGAGGCAGTTGGAGGGGAAGAGGCATTGCAATGCCTCAGGCTTTTGGGATATGGGTGTCTGCTGAGTAGGAAATCCAGCTATGGATACTTTATTTGAGAGGATTTGTACCACCACTCGTATCAGCTCCTTGAGCTGGAAAGAAAAGAATCCTCCTAGCAAAGGAAAAGCAGTCCTTGAGTTACTCTAAAGGAAAGAATAAACAAAAAATGAGAGCCACTGCTTCCTTTCACTTCCCCAGTGCACTTTGAGATACTTGTAAAATTCGTAACACTTCAAAGCAGGAGTTGAAATCTGTGAGTGGAAGAAGATTAGGGAAATCTGAAATATATCCTTAACAATAATTGTTCTGCCAATTAGAAGATGCAAATTACATCATTTACTTAGCAAAAGTAATAGGCCTGGGATTAGGAGTTGGTATTTCAAAGTAGCTGACATTAGTAGCTGAAGTGTAGTAGCAGATTAAAGAGGGCAAGAGGCTGAAATCAGCAAGGATGGTAAGTTAAAGCAGAAGAATTTTGCAAGTAAAATTTACCCCAAGATGGCAGAAAGTTTTTGTTCCACATTGATCAAAGCTGTCTATTATCAGTCAAAATGATAGTTCTGCTAGGTAGAGCTGTGCAATAGTGCAGATGGATTCAGAGGCCTCAGCTGTAGCTGCTGTCTCCAGCTTCAGTCACCTGCATGTCAGGAGAGATGATCTCACATGACAGAGTCCAGAAAAGCAAAAGAGTGGATGATATTCAGTCAGCTATTCTGTAATTCACTTTGTTAAAATGCAGTTTTATGACTAAATAAAATTTCCTACTTGCAAAATGTCTTGCAGAATAACCAGTGAATAACAATATGGTTTGCTTTCCTCAGAGCCTCGCTACAGCCTGATGTTTAGATGTCCTTCACCAGTATGTGAAATGGCCATTCAGATGAGCTCTGGAAACTTTTCCTTTTTTCTTTGTCTTTATGGGAGGATAAATTGAGGATCAAGAAGTTGTCTTGAGCACGCAGATGATGGGACTTGCTAGTTAGGCGTAAGAAGCCAATGACCTGGGAGCTGTGTTGTGTGTGCTGTGTTTTCCACTTTTCATTTCTTTCTCTGACAGGTGGTAAAGGTTCCCATAATGGAATGTTCCCTGTACTTGGACTGTGAGTCCTGTCTGGCATTGAAAGATCCCTACTGTGGCTGGTGTGTCCTTCAGGGAAGGTAGGACAGATCCCTGTTCATCTGTAAGGATTTTGGAGGGAGAGTGCCTAGGGATTGTGTCCGCTTACTCTCTTCCTTATATCTGTGTCTGGATTTAGTTTATTTTTAGTTCCTTTATGAGATATTTGCTCTAACTTACCATTCCTCTCTCTGCTTTCCTAAAACACTGCCAGCAGCAATAGCAGTTGAACTCAGGGGAATCTTTCCATTGCTTTTTGGGTCTAAGGCACCACTCACAATTCTCCTGTTCATTATTTTTCAGCCTTGTTTTAGTCTGACTGCAGCTCAAACTACCACGTTGCAAGTTTAGAGAAACTATCTTGTCTCTTCCTCTGGTGTCTTATTCAGCACTCTTTCACTTCTTGCTCCCCTACTGATGTTGCTTAATGAGACGTGGTGTACTCCAGTGTCTTTGTCTGCCTGCTGGCTCGGCTTCCCTGTAGAAAGCCACAGGAACTAGTTCATGACCCCTGAAGCCCAAGAAGTGCCTACCCATCTATAATTTCAGAGTAGTTCATCCTATTATTGAAGGTGGTGGGAGGCTGGGACTTCAGTGTCTTGTGTAGCAGCTTCCCCAAGACTCTAGCAAGGCTAGAGACAGCCAGTGTCTGCTTGGAAGCCAAACACAGACTGCTGCTCAGGTCTCTCACAGGGCTTCTTGCTGTTTCCCTGCAGGTGCAGCCGTCGTTCTGAGTGCTTGCGGTCCAGACTGAGTGAGCAGTGGCTCTGGAGCTTTAACTCTACACAGCAGTGTCTGTCTGTCCAGTCACTAACTCCAGCCAATATCAGCAGAGAGGAAAAGAGAAATGTGAGTGGTGGTGATCCTCTGATGATGCTCAAACTTACAGAAAGTCCTCTGCAAACTGAGGAGTCACAAGTCTTTCTGTTGCTTTCACTGGGGTGCTGAAACACTGAACCTTCAGGCATGTTGTCTGCCTCCCGTGAGGGAGTTATCTCCTGGTACAGCCAAGCTGTTAATTCAATTCTTTGATTGTTTCTTTGTTTTCCCTAAAACTAAATGTCCTTGCCTGCTAAGAGTTACTGAGTATTCTGGAGTATGTGATGCCTGCTTAGATGAGGACCATCCTTGTTTGAGTATCTATAAGGTGCCTGTGTCTGTGATTTCAGTGTTTCTGTTACTTGCTGCCAGGAAGGCCTGAAAGGAGTGGCCCAAAATTACAGCTCCTGTCTGGCATGTGATGGCTGGCAGAAAATCTAAGAAGGTGTCGGAGTGATTTGAAGTCTGTCATTGTGTCAGGAGGTGGCAAGAACCTGTCTTTTGCTAGAGGCTTGGGCAATGGGGGAAGTTGTCAGTTGCTGGAGGGATGCCAAGTTCAGTTCAGGAATGGCAAAAGATGATGAATGGAATAGGCAGTCCTAGGAGACATTATAGGAAAATGAGTGTTTTTGTAGATAACTACTTTATGGGATTCTTTGAAAAAACAGAACCAAAAAATTATATTAAGTGAAAGCAAATTATTTACTGGATATTATTGAACTGACAGATATTCTTGGCCATCTCGGACTTACCTTCTCTGCGCGAGGAAGAATTTTACTCGTGTTATTTCGAAGATTATGAAAGCCTCGCAGTTCTGACAGAGTCAGGAATCATGTGTCCTTCTCCAGATCCCAGCCAGGCACCAGCTTTGCCAACAGGAACAGGTTAGTGAAATGCTTTAAATGGAGCATGATAGCTCTGATAACATTGTTGGGAGAAAGTATGTTGTAGGTCGTCGTATTGCCAGGATTAACAGCCATGAATGTATGTGGACTGTCAGCAGGTGTTCATTTCATTCTTCATAATATCTGTTTGCTTTCTACTTGTGTCACACACATCCTGTGCTATTTTGGGCTGTTGCCCAATTCCAGTGCCAAATTCTGATAGTTGGAAAGGAGATCCTGTTTGAAGGGTTGTATGCAAATCTGAATGTGATCTGAAATGCAGTCTAGAGAGGTGGCTGGTTTGGCAGCTTTTTCTTAAATCTGGAGAGAAAACTCTCATAAATATTGCTTTATTATTAAAACCAAACGAAATGCAACCTTCTCAAAATCCATGTAGTGAGAGAAGGAAGTACATGTAAGGAAAGGCAAGAAGAGACCCATGGTCCTTAAAGATAGAAATAAATTTTCAATGCGGCATAACCTCAGAAAATACGCAGCCTGTGAACAATAGCTGGCTGAGTATTGCTGATTGGCCACTAAAGAACCTGGAAAGTTCTCAATTTGTTTTCTTTGCATTGGATTTTACCCAGCCTGTCAGTGTGAGCTCTGATGAGCTGATCTCTTCAAAGAGCTTGTTCATCTGAAGTAAAAGGCAGGTGTCCATTGGGACACATTCCACACCATTCACCTAAATGGCTGAACAGATTTTTCTGTGCAAGTATGCAGCTGGCTAATAGGTGTGAAGCAATCTCCATGGACATAACATGACACCAGAGCTCAGCTAACACGCTCATTCAATCTCAAACGCCTTCATCTTCAATATTATTTGCAGTATTTTAATATCTGGCTTTCACACTGCTTTAGTCTGGAACAAACCCACTAGTTCACCATTCAGGGTGGTCAGGCAAAGAGAGGAGGGGGCTTCATGCGCTGCCACTGCAAGCAGAGTGGGCAGCATTTGCTTCTCTGTTTAGTTGTATGGGCCTGAATTTAAGCACAATTTGAAAAATCGGTGTAGATAAAGCCACAGCCTAGTTTTCATTATTACAGGCTTCAGATATTCTTATCAACTCTTTTGTAAGTCAGTCTTGCATTTATTCCAAGATGCCTTACCTACATTACTTTCATATTGTGTCTGAGACTTATCAAGTGGCTCCTGTTCTGTAGCATAAACTTGCTGGTGGATGGTTTCTGTCCGTTTGATCTATTTGTGTTGTCCTTTTGCTTCCGCAGTGCTTCTCCCACTCAATGAACTGTGGCCAGGCATTCCTGTTCCAAAACAGGGTTTTGCTGTTTAACTGTGCCAGCTTCTTCTTCGTGTTCTCCTGTTCCTCAGACTTCCTCTCTCCTTCACTGTATTGTTATTCCTTCTCTGTGTGGCTTCTGTACTCTGCTAAGATGAATTTGAAGCTGGTAACCGGATTCATTGTTTTCTAAATGAGATCTCATTAGGGCCTTAGATACCAACACTTTCCTATTCCTACCTATAATACTTTCCCCAGTTCACTAAAATACTTGCCATTTTCCAGCTTTACTTTAAAGGTTGCATACCAGCTCATCCATCATGTGTAGCTGTTGAGCTCCAAGTTAGTAGCACAAACTCTTGCTCTCAATCTGCAAGTGCTCAACCTCAACTTCTGTCAAACAGCATTATTGGCAGTCATGGGAAATAATGGCCTTTCTGGAGAAAAGCATATTTATAAATATGGTGTCATAACCCTGAAATCCTGGGAGGTGTTAGCCTTTCCACCACTGTCAAATGCAATCACCTTGATAACAGTGATAGAAGCTGGCAGTATTGCAGTGACTCCAGCCTCCAGCTGCATAGGATATACCCGTATTTTCTGCACATCCTGGGTTTCAATACACACCATTTTGTTAGCATACTGCTTCCCTTGCCATTCTATCAGCAACCCAGCTTAGACCTGACTGGTTCTTCACATGTTGATTGTTTTGTTGTGACTAGAGATTGCTTGCAAGAGGAGATGTGAAATCTCATTCTGAGAGCAATAGTGCACAAGGTTCTTGTTACTTATTGTTATTGCAAACTGCCTTAGAGAAACAGCAGCTCCTGGGGTTCAGCAGAGAATGCAGTACGTTCCCATTATTTGGAGAGCTAATAACCAACTCTAAGGTTGGAGGCATTTGTCTGGGACAAGATTAATTAGCTGATTTAGTACTGTCATATGCAAAATATCTTCTTCCAGCTGATGCTATCAGCTGCAGTAAGTTTTGACCATCTCAGCAGCTATTTGGTCTACAGAAAACAGTGACAGTCTCTTCCCAAAGAGAACAGGGCTATCCTGAGGCTTGTAGTTGATGTGAGACCTGGATTTGAAAGCAGATGAGCCTTCAGTTGTTGCAAGTGAGATTAGAAATCTTACAAACCTCTTCCCTGACTCACTTCTTAGTCTGGTCATAGAACAAAGCTCTCAAGGTGAAGGCAGTATGTGAAGGGCACATCATTTCTAAGGGTTTCATTTTCCTTTGGATGACAAAAGAAGACAATCAGCTTTGAGCCCCAATGTTACTTCTTCCTGTAATACAGAGATGGCAGTGGAATTACAGAGATAAAGATGGACAGATCTTCAGACTAGGCCTCTTTCCCATGGGTTGGCAAGAGCTGTCACAAACTACTCCTGATGAACTTGTCCAACCTGTTTTTAGTGTCCATAGGATAATCCAGTGATTGAGGTGCTAGAAGCCTGGAAGGGAATCTGTCTCAGTGTTTGACAGTGTCTATCCTAAAGCATGCTGTATCTCCTAACAGTATGGCAAACTTTTAGGGGCTCCATTTTTAAGAAATTTTTATTTTCATTTTCAGATCATATCACCATAAAGCTTGTAGTGCGTTTCCATGACATCTTCATTGCTTCTGTGGACTTCTCTTTCTATGACTGTGCTGCAGTGGCCCTGCTGTGGAAATCGGCACCGTGAGCACCTGCTTTTTCTCTTCTGTAGTTTTAGGGAGGGTGGCTGTCCCTTTCTGGGTTGTCCTGTCTTAGCAGCTGCTTTTCTGTCATTCTTCTAGGTGCCAGAAGTGTGTGAGCAGTCTCTGGGGATGTAACTGGTGCATTCAGCAGCACCTCTGCACCCACAAAGCAGCCTGTGAGGAAGGAACCATTATCTACAATGAAAGGGTGCGTCTCCTGCTCAGTCCTAGTCCTGTGTGCTCTCACAGCCTCAGTGAGTCAGATCTCTTCTCAGGTAAAATGGCAGCTGTCAGTCACATCAAGCAAGGAGGTGAGCTGTTAGAGAAAAGAGGAGCTCCC
Organism: Oxylabes madagascariensis; assembly: GCA_013400675.1. Lineage (NCBI taxonomy): Eukaryota > Metazoa > Chordata > Aves > Passeriformes > Timaliidae > Oxylabes > Oxylabes madagascariensis. The sequence goes on from VYZR01124652.1 coordinate 22,902, forward strand.
CTTGGAGTGACACGAGGATCTGCATCCCTGATACTGCAGGTTTCTGGGGAAGTGCCATCAGATGAAGCAGGTCACCCTTGTCCTGGGGCTCTGCGGCCAGTGTTGTCAAAGTGGAAGGACAAGAGCAAGCTGACAGGGAGGTAGAACAGGTGCCCACTTTGTGGCTGCCACAGGTGGACTTGCATTTTTGTGGAGGATGAAGACTAGCAGACCTCCCTCCGAGAGGAGGCCAGTGCAGGCATCTGTGGGAAGAGGGAGTGTTTCTGGATCTTCTGCACTGTGAACATTCCCCTATCCCATTGCAAAAGATGGTATAAGATGTAGCTCTTGTTAAAATCCAGAGAGTGAAATAGCCTCTTGTCTATGGGAAGTCATATGGAGTGTTCCTCTGCTTGGGTTTTATTCTGTTTCATTTCTTTCTCTCTTCTCATCCCACCGTGTTGTTTCTTTCTAGGCCCAGATCCCAAACTCGAGTGTGTATCCCTCTTCAGCTGCTCCCCTCACCAAGTCCTCTACCACAGCCCCCACCGTGGCCACAAAACCTGTCCCCACCTCTGTGCACGTGGGCCCAAGCACCGTGCCCCACACGGAGCCCCTCCACGTCACGCCCTCCGCGGCCTCAGAGACGACGCCGGGGCCCGCGCAGACCCCCGGCTACACCCACCTGAGCCTCTCCACCGAAGCTGCCTCTCTCCAGGCTGCCACAGAGTCCCCACTGCCGCCTCCAGCAGACAAACCTGCTGTCACTGTGCCGGAGACAACTTCTGCTGCATCTGTCCTCTCCAGCCCATCGAAAAATGTGGATCACGTAGCCTTGCCCACTGAAGGGCCAGCCACAGCCCCGGAGGCCTGGCACACAGACCCACCCACCACCCTCGGGGGTAGCCCTCTGCACACATCTGCAGTGGCAGCTGTAACACCTTCCCCTCATGTCACAAGTTTCAAGTGGCCTCCAAGTCCTTTTCCTACCACAGAGGCACTGACACCTGCCATCTCACCTTCCCAGACCCCCAGCCAGGTGCCAGGGAGCCCTGTTGTCTCTGATGATGCTCCTGGATTGCTAGGAACTGAGCTCTCTGTTTCAGAGCTCCCAACATCAGCTCCCCCACAGTGGCTGCTGGAGGAAAGCACAGAGCTCCAGGACACAGAGGACTGGATGGATTTGCTGCAGGCTGAGAATGACACATCTCTTTTCTCTGCTTCTACTCTTCTGTCGGGTGATGGCGATTCTTCAGAGAGGGATGTCCCTGACTTTCCCAGGATCCTTCACCCTGACCTCGATTATCAGTATGATGCCCCTGAGTTTTGGGAGGAGGTAAGTTACTTGCCTTTTGTAATTCACAGTCTAAGGCTGTAGCTCTTTGAAGTTTTCTTAAAGATTGCCAGTCTAGTATTTCAGCACACAAGAGGGGTTGTGTCCTGTGGTTTTTTTTCAGAGTGAAGAGCCTAGCTGGGGTCCAAATGCATGTCCCTGCGTGCAGGGAATCCAGGGATCTTCGCTGTTTCCAGTCAATGTGGCAAGGAAGATAACCCTGCTGGGAAAGAACTTCCACCTCTATCAGGTAGTCAGCTCAATGCCATCACCCTCAAGAAATTGCATTAATGCAGGGCACTGTTTGGGCAGCTTGGCCACTGGAGTGCTAAAAATTTGTGTAAGATAGAGGTGTGACTCTGCCTAGATTTTTCCTAGAGGAATAACCTATTTCTGTGCGTAAAGAATTCCATGGATATATTGGTGTGTAGAAGCTCACCCAGAGAAAGAGAGAGTACAGGTGTACACCAACCTGCTGGAGAAGATCTGCATGTATTAGGATTAAATTGCACCTGTGCTGCACTGCAGAGGGTAGTTCTTGGAATAACTTTCTGCTGAATCCGTCCTGTTTGTTTGTGTCTCCATAAGCTACGGGCAAGTCATCTGTTCCCTTTCCTTTCTGGCATGCTCATGTTAATGTGGCTATTCCTGCCACACCTGAAACTTCTGCAGTGGGGAAAACCACGCTTGATAGCTGTTTCTTGGGTGTGCCTCTGATAAAAATTCTTTTTGCTTCTGAAGATAGAAGATGATTTAGTAACCTTTGACAAGAAAACAACTCAGAACATGCAGCCCACAGTCTAATTGTTACTTTATACATTCAACCTGACATACTTCACTGCTCAGAGGAGCAGAGCTGGTTCCAGAGAGATGCATGTCTAGCTTTTTTACAGGAAATATCTAAGCAATTCAGTGGAAGGTTTACAGAGGAGGAGAAATATACACTTACTGTTTTTGACATGCACTGCCCTAATCTGTGTACTCTGTTTTTCATCTCCAAGCTAGTGTTTCACAGGAATGTACTGGCATAACTTCACAGTCCCACCGTTTTGGTTTTTTTTAATTTCCTTCTGTGCTAAGTTCTCCGCACAGTGACATGCGCTCCCTCCTAGGTGTTTAGTGTTGGTTTGCCTTTCATACATGGAGGCAATCACAGCATAGAGAGCCCTTGAATATAGCATAGAGTTGGCATAATGAGGGGAATGAGAGGAGCATGCTGCTGGCTTGGTGGCTTGGGGAGAGGTGCTGAACTGGAGAGGCAGGAGGACACTTGTGCAGCCTGAAGCTCTGTGTCAGTGAGAAATGGTGCCATGTGTCTCCTCCTGCAGGACCAGCAGTGGGACTATGAGTGTGTCTTGAATTTGGAGGGGAGGACAGTGGTGATGGAAGCTTATGTGGAAGGAGAAGAAACAAACAAGTCCCTCTGTTATATCACTTGCCAGATGAACCAGGTGAGTGCTGGGATTACTGTGCCATTTCACAGTTCACACAGGTGCTGCATTTTGCTCAGCAAAAGAGTAGGATGGAAGGCAAGCTCCGGAGAAAAAAGCATATTTTGCAAAACTGTTTGTAGAATATTTAGCACTCTGGGACCCTCAGCTGTGATGCTGCTGCCTGCCAGTATTGGTACCTTCAACCTCAGGAAGATTGTGCAGTCTGAGCCTGCACTGTTGCTGCACTGGCTGTAGCAGGGGATGGTGCTGTCTCTGAACTGGCCAGCATGATGCCACTCCTGCTTTAGCTTGAGGCGATGTTGTTTGTCATTATCTGCATCATGATTCCTGTCAAACCTCCATGATATGATGATTGTTCTTTTGTGAGAAGAAAAATGCTGTTAGTACTGATTTTGTCCTTGGTGATAGAAGCAAGCCTGTGGATTTAAAATTATCAGGAAAAATTAGAACAGACATGTACACTTCTGGATGCTGTGTGAATTTTACTTAAGGCAAGATTCGCAAGCAGAGATGTTATTTTTAGTTCACAAACTCTCATAGTTAAGGGAGAAGAGCAACACAGGCTCTTGTGCACATGAGCCCTGCAGACCAATTGTGATCCTACATCGTCAGCTCTACTGAAATTACATAAATGCCAGCTTGAGCAGCTTTCTGAGCAGGTGGCTTGTAGATAGGATTGGCCACTTAGGAATGCAGTTAGGAAGTTAGACAAGTATTGTTGTGAGCACAGACTTGGTTTTCAGAGTTCATCTTAGTGAACCAAAACCTGCTACTCTTTCTAGAGCAGAACTGTGACTGTGAACCAGTGAGGACAAGCCTGTGCTGCCACTGCCCCAACTAACACTGCCTTCTCTGCATGCATGGGAGCTCCATGTAGGCGCTTCTTGCTTCTTCAGCTGGTTTGGTTTTGCCTCTGTTAAGTCCTCTTGATGATCTTTGTCTTTGCAGTACAGTTACACGGCACCTCAACTCGAATTCAGTGCTGTGGTGTTTGTACAAAGGCGACGACACCTTCGAGTGGACAGTGCTGCAGATCTTCATGGTAGGAGTGCAACACCTTCCCTGTAAAAACACAGCAGATGAGGTGAAAGGGAATTGAGAAATCTTCAAATGAGGCTTTTTGTACCTGTGGTCGTCCTATCACAAGAAAACTAAGAAAAACAGAGCTTCACTTCTGTTGCTTGTCATGGGGGCAGGAGGAGGAGTGGGGTCTGTAAAAGACACCAGATTGCTGGGTTATGTTGTGCCCTATGGGGATGTTTGCAGGTACCTCTGAATTTTTCTCCTTTGCAGTGACTTTTTACAACTGCTCTGTGGGACACACTGATTGTAGCCGCTGCCAAACAGCTGACTCAAAGTACAACTGTGTGTGGTGTGGAGGTGACAACCCCAGCTGTATCTTCAGGGGCTCTTGCAAGGAAGAAATTGAAGACCTGTGTCCAGCACCTCTCATTCACTCTGTGAGTAATTTGCTCACTGGTGTACTGCACACAGGGCAAGGAGGGCTCTGTTCTGCAGTGGAAATCAAAGGGCTGTGAACTCAGAGTGCAAACAGTGCAGCTCATTAATTTATAGACCCTCTGAAGAGGAAGTTCAATTGGGGTCCCTCAGTGTTATGAGGATTCTGCACTGTTGTTGCTGGGCTTTCAGTTTGCTGGTAGAGAGCAGTGGGGAATGATTTGTTTGTATCAGCTGAAACTGGCACACCAGAACCATTCAGGAGCTGGGAAATGGTCCACGGGATGGATCCTCCAACTGTCCTGAGCCAGACCCTGAAACAGGTTGGCCCAACTAATCCTGGGGCAAAGGAGGATAAAACCTAATGACAACAGCACAGCAACGATGGGAAAGGCATGATGCGTTACTGGAATTAATTATTTTTGTCTGTTTATTTTAAATGTTTCTTGCTAACTGCCACATGACAAGTGTCTGTAGCCATGTGTCCCTTTTGCTGTCAGCTTGTCCTCCCTTCAGTGGCACACAACATCCATATGCTGCATCTTGTCTTAGTTTACCTTGGATGCTGCTCAGGGACAGAGCTTTGACATTTGTGCAGCATGCAATTCATTGTTGTCCTGATGCTGAGGGGGGAATGGTGCTTGCTGCTTCAATACTAGTAACACGTATTGGCTTGTGCATTCCCACTCTTCAGCAGAAATGGCCTGTGGAGTGGTCAGCCTGGCGATGGGAAGGCAAAGCAGGGCAGTCTTTGCCTTCTAAGTGGATTATCACCTCTGGGTGGGGACTGCTGGCAACACCCGAGGTATGGGAAAGAAGGCTCTCCAACTATGGTGTTCTTTATGACCTTTCTTCTGATGAGGCTGCAACCTGGGACTAGTCCAAGCCAGTAAAAGGAGTCAACAGCAGTGAGCTGAGCAGGCACAGTTTGCACTGGGGCAGCTGAAGGGCCCTGTGCTGTAGATCAGTCACCAGACTGTGGAGGTCTGAGATGCTGTGACATTTACACATGCGCGGATGTCTTTGCAGGTGTACCCCCTGTCTGGACCAGTGGAAGGTGGCACTAGAATCACCATCACTGGCTCAAACCTCGGGCAGAAACATCAAGACATTGCAGAAACTGTCACTGTTGCAGGAATTCCCTGTGCCGTAGATGCTCAAGAGTATGAGATCTCTAGCAGGTAGAGTATCTGTGAAACCTCCTCCCAGAGGCAGGCGCTGGCTTTTCCCTTGGCTGCTAACCCAGCCTGAGATGTCTTTGCCTTTGCTGTAGTAGGTTGAGCCCTGTCAGTTCCCAGGGAATGCCCTGAGTAAGGTCACTGTGTGAGTAGTTGCTCAGGCAGTGACCCTAGAGAGATAAGGCTGTGTGCAAGGTGACAGCCAAACAGTGATGGCGTATTCCAACCACGCTGCCCAGACAGAGCCCGCAGTCAGGTCAGGGAGTTGTGGGCTCAGAACCCTGCAGTTTCATGGGTGTCTCACTCAGCCACAGGAGATTTCAATAAAGCAAAGGACATGGCTTGTGCAAGTGTCACTGACTATGTTAACACAGGGTGAGGATGGGAGCACATCCCATCTAGGGATGTGGTTGGAGGCACACCCCTGGACTGTCAGTCTTCACTTGCTAGTGAGACTTCCCCCCAGGAACAAACTCAAAGAAAAGATCCTCTCTGCCAGGGACAGATGAGGATGTCCTGGTTGGCCCAGTGCCACTCTTCTGGTGGCCAGGAGTGCCTGACAAGTCACCCAGTGCTTGTAAAAGTAGTGGCAAGGAGAAGGATGAGAAGCAGAAAGACCTGTCCTGCTGACTCTGGCTTATGTCAGTGATAGAGGATTGTGCAGCTGGTGTGTCTGGCCAGGGCAGAAAAAAATAATAAAGCAGTAGTTAGGTGTTAAGACATATGAATGGGGGATAACTAGGAAGCAAGGAGAAAAGGATACTTGTGTAGTTGGCCTGTGGCAGGGCAGGTAGGTGGGAGTTTTGGAGAAGGGAGGGAGAGAAGTCAAACAGCCAGCAGGAGAAGAGGAGAGCAATTGTGAGTAACCTCTTACCAGAGCTATCACAAACATGTTTTTCCATTCCATGGTGGTAGTAGTAGTTGTAGCACCCTTCCCTCTAGGAGCCAGGTAAGATCCTGCTGGGAATGGCCTGCTGTGTTGAGCAGTGTTGTCCTGTCTGTGCACTTTGTTTGTCTGGATCCATCTGCTTTCTGTTTTCATCCTAGAATTAGAGCATAATCTTTCTGGAGTTAGCATTGTCTGTGTTCTGTATCTGTAAATCACCTGGCATCACAGGGTCTTGGCTTGGACTGCACTGCCTAAGTTCAAATTCCTCAGCCTCTTTAGTTGAGGGGATATAGCTGTGAACCTGGAACCCGCTCCTGAGCAAGGCCCAGACAAAATTAATCTCCTGCTATGCAGGAAGGCTGGGAAGTCTCCTGCAGATTAGCTTTTCTTTTAGTAAATCAATGCTGTAACATGGGACTCCTTGCTGTTCTGTTCTAAGTACAGTTTGACTTTTCATCTTGTCAGCATCTCCCATAGCAAATTATGTCTGGAAAAAGAGCTGGGAGGAATGGCTGGTGCAGATCAGGGGATCTGGCTGGTTGCAGAGGCCACTGGCTGAAGACCAGTGACAGCTAAACCCAGGCCTTGAGTCTTCTGCATCAGACACAGAACTAATGTGTGGATTGAGCCCTGCTGGCTTGAGGTCCCTCCAGATGCAACTGATTTTGATCANAAGTGCCTGGAGGAGGTCGTGGAGTTTCTGGTCATGTTTTTACCTATCAGGTAACATAATTATAATATCTCCCCTGTTTTCCCAGTATCTCTGCTAAATGGCTGTTTATTGCATGAACTTACAGGACTCTACATTGCACTTGCTGCTGGTATTTTTATCTGATTTTTCTGCTGCTTGTGTTGTGTAGTGTACTGGGATTTTTTTTTTTTTTTTTTTTTTTTTTT
>VYZR01124652.1:31181-49636 GCA_013400675.1 Oxylabes madagascariensis
CCAGAAAGAATAAACTTAGATAGGATGGGCCTGTTTGGAACTGGTCCCTGCTTTTTTCTGCTGCACCTAACCCAGCTTTTTTAGAGGTGTTTCTCGATCTTTGATTGCATATTCTGAGCATTAGATAAGGCTGGAGGAAGGGAACTATGGTTGCTAGATGTTTTTAAGACATGCTACAATGGATGCAGCTCCCCTGCTCTCCCCTGGTGTGACTTTGTTCTTGGATTGTCCTGCAGCATCGTGTGCGTCNTCCTCCCTCATTAGATTATAAGAACAGCTCTACTGGGTAATACTAAAGATCCTCTAGTCTAGTGATTTTATTTCTTTTCTGACAATGGTAACTATTAAATGCTTAAAGATACTCTGTATTTTTCCTCTATGTTTCCAACTTGAAGGTTTTTTTAATTGATGCTTAACATCTTATTAAGACTTCTGACTTTTCTTTTGTTAATATGCAAATTGATGTTTGAATATGCATTTATCTTCTATCCTTCAGCATCTGGTGGCAGTAAGTCCAAAATTCCTGTGCATTGTGCAGAGAAATGTTTCCTATCATTTTTAAACATGTTTCTGATAACTTTTTGATATCTTAAACCCAGCAACTATGAAATAATACTGAAGTAACTTTTAAATACAATTGCTTCTTTTTCTTCCTTTCTGTGCAATTTACAAGTTACGTATGTAGTTGCATGTCCTCCTCTTCCATGGGAAGGGGAAAGAGATTCTGACAAGTCTTAAGCTCTTCCATTTTTGGCTTGATAGAACCATTTTATGAACTAGATTGTGCTTGTTGCTCTTCTCTCTGTTATCACCAAGATGCTATTTAGAGACTAGCAATGGTGCATATGTTTGCTTTTTATCCTGTAACTCTTCCTCCTCCTTCTTACTTCATGGATCTTACTTTTTGTTTGTCAGCAGTGACTTACTGGTGTCACTCTGCCTGGTTTCTCTAAATTTTTCTGCAGCTCCTCAGTGGTACTAAGTTTTTTTTTTTGTTGTTACAGCACAGGTCTCAACAAAAATTCTTAGGGCTCCCTGCTGTTAATCTCCTCATCTGCTCGGCAAACAGGCAATTTATTTGCTACCTTGTTTTTCCTAACCTGGATTATTAATCCAGTTACTGATTTGAACAATCCCTTTGGACTGCTAATCCTTGGGTTTGTGTGTGAGGCTCACAGCTCTGCTGTTTGCAGCATCCATATGCCTTTGGCAGTCTGTGGAAAGGTCCTTGATTCATGGTTCTTGCTGATGTGATTGATACCTCTTCTGCTCAGTAAAGGAGGTGCTGGAGTACAGCTGAGGCCTGCACATGGTTTGGATCTGTAGCTTCTATTTTTACAGCATTAAAGGACACTGAACACATTCTGCTGTTTTCTTTCCTTGTCTTGTCTTTTGAGGTCTTTGTCACTCACTCACCTTCTTTTCTTTTCCTCCCTCTTCTAGAATCCAGAGCTGAAATCCATTGTTCCAACTCAGGGTCCCAAAGCAGGAGGAACCTGCCTTACCCTTCTAGGCTCGAAGCTGCTGACTGGGCATCCTAATGAGATCAGTGTCCTGCTTGGAGACCTCCCCTGTCAAATGTAAGATCAGAACTTGCCAATGTCCTAGCTGTGCACTGCCCTGAGTCCTTCCCAGAGCCTCCCAGGGTATGATGCTGCCTGGAGCAGCTGGAGCTCTGCTTTCCTTTATGTTCCAGGGGATCTTCCCTGTGAGGGTCATGGCAGTAACCTCAACCATCTTAGATTCTGGCCTACCTTCCCTGGATGTGAGCAGGGCTGCTCACCTCTGTTCTGCTTGTCCCTTGGCAGGACTGTAACCCATCCTGACACTCTGCTTTTGCTGGAGGGGAGCTGCAGCTGGCTCCTCCAGCCTGATCCCAAAAGCTGCTTGTTCTCTTGCACCCTGGGACACGTACACCTGCCTCAGCTCATTGCTGGTGAGAAGCTGCATGTGACTTGGTAGCATGTATCCGGTCCCTTCAGTCTGGACAGTGACTGTACCTGCTTTCTGTCCATGGGCTGCTCCTGACATCTGCCTAGCAATTATTACTTGCATAGAGAGCACAAGAGCTTTTAGCATGAGATTTAGGAAAATAGCAGAAGAGGGTTGCAGATTCTCTGCAAGGAGAAAGGCACAATACTATAAAACCTGTGTCTGCAGTGGCTGTGTTAATCCCTTGTTCTTCTTGTCTCTCCAAGCCTCTCTGAGATGACAGAGGATGAGCTGGCATGCCAGACAAGTCCCAGCAATGTGTCCACAGAACTCCCTGTCACCATCAAATATGGGGAGCAAGAGCGGAGATTGGAAGGATCCCTCTTCAGATATACTCTGGATCCCAACATCACTTTTGCAGAGCCACCTAAAAGCTTCCTCAGGTAGAAAAAATGGGTGTCCCTTTCCCTGGGCAGTGTGCTGGGGCTGCAGCACCAATGGCATCTCTGAGTGGCGCTTTGGAGTAAAGCCAGGCTTGTAAGAATGAGCATAAACAGAGGAATGGGAGCATGGACAAAATTGAGCTAATGAATAACAGGTGAGTCAGATCAGCTGCTTTTGTCTTTCAGTGGAGGGAGAGTGCTCAGAGTTCATGGATACAACTTGGATGTTGTACAGAAACCAAAGATCCGAGTTACAGTTTCTCCATCTGAACGCCGGCGCCGCGGAGTGGGGCGATGGCGAAGGATCATCCCAGACTCTGAGTGTCCTGAGGATTCTCTGTGCAGCATCCAGCAGGTAGCACAGCACTCAGTAGGGATGTGGGTGCACAAGGGTTGATGTTCCACCTCTGAAGAGGTGGACTTTCTGTCCCTAAGGCTTTTTCCCTCCCACCACTTGCTGTTATCTGCTTGGATTGTACCAACGGTCTTGGCCCATGGAAGTGTTCTCTGCCAGACTGAGAGGTTAAGCACTTCCACAAACATTTCCATGGGCTGGGTCTGCCCCTGCCTAGAGATGTGCAGGATTGTAATGTGGGACAGAAACAGCAAGGCAGCAGTGTGGAGATAAAGAAATCTACATCTGAGCCAGAGACTTTAGGTGGCTCAGTGTGTCTGTGCTTCAGATTCTTCCTTTTGCATATTTCAGTCTGTCCCTATAGTTCCTGGGATCTCTTTCACTCTGTGATACAAAACCAGGCAGTGAAATGATCAGTACCACAATAATTTTATGCTCTCCTGCTGCCAGTCTACAGAGATGGGTCATTACAGAGGTATTGATGTGGTCACCAAGGTCACAGAGCATGCAGCAGAATTTGCAGAGGTAGAGGGTGGTTTGGCAGCCCAAGTACAAGAAGGATTTGCATTATTAGTGCAAGTGATGAAGGGCTTCCTGTACATAAATGTGCTCCTAATGCACATTCATCAATAACAGCTGGTTTTATCAATGTTCTTGGGAAAGATTTGTGGCTGTAGGGCAGAAAAAAAAAAAAAAACAGACTCTAATACTTTCACCAAATGTATAAAACATATCCAACCAGGCATGGGAACACTTTCACAGAAGCATTCAGACTGGGAAAATAGCCTTGCATTGAAGGTATTTGGTCCTATTCTCTCAGAGCAGGGAAATCTAAAGCTGGTCTCTCTCCAGAATTTGCTGCCAGGGGAATGTCAGAGCTGATTCCCACTGCTGAGACCTTCCAACAAAACCAGTGCTATGAAAGCTTTCCTTTAGAGGAACATGGAGAATTCCTCAGATCTTGGATTTTTCCCCTTTACAGTTAAGCAGGGTTCTTCTGGCATTTCTCCAGATTAGAAGAATGCAGACTGGCCCCAGATTGTTTGGGGTGGAAAGTATTGCCAAGCTGCAGGAGAAGTATTGGTGTTCCATTACTGACACTCTTTTTGCCTTTTTCCTTAGTTTGAAGAACCGTGTCTTGTTAACTCTTCTTACCTGATCCTGTGCAAAACTCCAGCCATTAACCTGCTGTTGAGGAATGTCCGTATCAAACTGGAATTTATTCTGGATAATCTGAGCTTTGATTTCAACTCACTACATCCCATGCCTTTCTCTTATGAAGTCAACCCCATCCTAAAACCACTGAATGCTGAGGACCCTGCCAAACCATATCGTCACAAGCCAGGAAGTGTCATCTCTGTTGAGGTAAGACAAAAACCAGCTGGAATTAATGTTCCTTGTATGAAGTTTTAAGTTGATGTCAGGCAGCATCCAAGGTTTTTAAAACACTTGATAGGTTACAACCTGCCACAGCACATCTGCTTTGGCCTGTGAGAAACAGTACATAAGAGGAGGGAAAAGAGTGTATCAAAAAAGCCTCGAGTCCATAAATCATTGTAATGGGCTTCGTAGGGCTTGTGGAAACTTCTGTGGTTTGTTTTTTGGGGGCTTTTTAATCCTAATAAGCTATTTGTATGTGAGATATTAGTACTACATTATCCCAATATCCTGTTCTCAGCTGCTGACTCTCATACCTACTTCAGTTTCCTCTAGACATAACTTAGGAGTAAAAGAATCCTGCCAGTGGGGAAGACCTGTTACTAAGTGAAGACAGGAAAATCACTCATTAAAGATGATGCAGAAGAGCACAGTGATTATTTTTACTGTACATGCAAGAAAAATTTTCTGAGGTATTTCATTTTTATGGAAAGGTACTTTTCAGTCCAGTACTCTTAAAGAAAGTAAAGGCTGCTGCTGTAGGTGCAAATTCTCCACATGCTCTCTTTTTGCATATGGGTAAAAACTGTGAGGATCTAAGAACCTAGAAATGTCTAGACCACTGCCATTGGAGTTGAATGTATCTTGGAGATGTAGGGCAGTTTGAGAAGACTGGAAGAGAACTTTAAAAGACAAGGAAGTTGATCTGCCAGCCTGTTGGGATAACCTGACAGAGCTCTGAGCTTAGAAAGCATTAAAGCATAAAAATGTAATTAACATCAGTCAGCATGGTTTTATTAAAAAAAGAAGTCATCTTAATCCCCCAAAATTAAAGCAAATTAGAGAAATAGCACAGATATGTTACAGCTTTGAAAGGCATTGATTGACTCACCTGAGCATGCAGGTTAACTGACATGAGACTACCTTTTTAAATACACAGAGTGAAGAGCTGAGCTTAGCTGTGTTTTGGCTGAAGAGCCTTAAGAGGACAGGCTATTTATAACTGTACCTATGCAGTGTGCTACAGGTCCTAAAGCTAAACCTAAATCACATGCAACTGAATTTTTTTGCTTACCAAGTTAACTCCTGCAGCCTATTCACATGTGAGCCTAAACAAAGAAGAAAAAAGACTGCTTTCATCTCATGGTATTGGTCTCCTTCATCTTCTCTGAAGCCATGGCAATATATAGCGATTTTTCCCTGATCTCATGTGCTGCCCAAATCTATTTCAGGGGGAAAATCTAGATCTGGCTATTTCCAAGGATGAAGTTATGGCTATGATTGGGGAAGGAATATGTGTGGTGAAGACACTAACAAGGAATCACCTCTACTGCGAGCCCCCCTCGGAGCAGCCAGCCCCACGGCACCGCACCAAGCGGGAGGGCACGGACCTGCTCCCAGAGTTCACGGTAGGGAATCGGCAGCACTGCCAGAAATCCTGTCATTTCCTGAAGCACTTGCAAGAAGTGGCTGTGGGATGTGAAGTTAGGAAAGGCAGAAGCCCTGCTGAGGGAGGGGGGAGGTAACAGAGGTGGCAGGGAACTGGTCTTGTTCTTAAATTCTGCTCTTAACGGCAAAAGTTGCCTGGAAGTTAACAGTATAGCCGGGTTCACTGTGCCGTGGGCAACTGAGTGCCCCCTGTGCTCATTCTGGAGAAGCCCTGGGGCTTTGTTTTTCATTCCTGCACAGAGGAATGGAATCATCTTGGCAAATGCTTTCTTCTTACAGGTTCAGATGGGAAACCTGAACTTCCTCCTGGGCCGAGTGCAGTATGACACGGAAAGCCAGCTCACCTTCCCGCTGGAAGCACAGATTGGCTTGGGTGTCGGTGCATCCTTTGTGGCACTGATTGTTCTGGTCATCGTCTTCATATACAGGTAAGAAGTTCGGGCATGTATGAGGTCTTTAAGTTCCTCACAATGTTTTTCAGTGGATGTGACAAAGTGTGTACATCTTGGGCCTAAACAAGGTTACAGTTTTCACTATTTTGTGCCAAATTCTGAGCCTGTGGTGGTGTTGGATGCAGGAGGCATGTTGCACTGCTAGACACAGTCTGCTCTGTGGTTCATTCAGAATCTAATGGGTGCTTCAAGAGACACAACTAGGTTATGGAACACTGTGTGGTATCCTGCAAAGATGATACTCTGTAGAAGTCGCCTCAGCACCAACTGCCTTGGAGTCCTTGGCAGCAACACTGCAGTTGGCAAGGACAGTCCCTGGGCTAGTGCCACCAGGAACAGTTTTGCTTCTTATTGCAGGAGGAAGAGCAAACAGGCTCTGAGGGATTACAAGAAAGTTCAAATCCAGCTGGAAAATCTGGAAACGAGTGTTCGGGACAGATGCAAAAAGGAATTCACAGGTCAGTCACTGAGCTCCTGGGTTCTTGTAGCTTCAGAGAAACTTGGAGAACCACCCTCAACCCTACCTCTCTTCCCATTCCTGTGTACTTGTCTGCGTAGCTTAGAACAGGCAATAATTTATCCTGTGCCAGAGCATGAAAACTTAGAGCCAAATTCTTCGCTTTAAAATTCTTTAATTCAGAATACAGTGATCTATACAAACCTCTCTCATTCTACACTTCATCCTCCAGACTCAGATGAAGAGCTAAAGTCAAGACAGCAGGGATCTCAAGGGCAGCTACTAGCCCAGTCTTTGTGTAGGGCAAGTTGAATTGCAGCCCACGTTCTGAGCTTACAAACCTTGTACTTCAGCTCTTTACAACTGTAGGAGACCTGGGGCTCTGAAACTCTGCAGGTGACCGAGACTGTAGTCCCCAATTCATGTGTGAAGGAGTAAGGAGCAGGTCTCTAATACTCTATCTTTGCTGTAGGTAATGCCTGTAACCACAGATGTGTGCTGAGTAATGGCTTCCTCTTTATAAAATTGGAAACCAGCTCCTGATTAGAACTTTCCTCATGCTATTTCTTCTGCTGCCTAGTCTAGTTTTACATGTTCTAGCAATGAGACCCAACATGCTTCTTCCTGACAGGAAACATCCTTCCTCTTTCTCAGTCCCATGCTGCTGGCCCTGGTTCCTCCCCTTACCTCATGCTCTGCACCGTCAATTGAGATCATGTCAGTTGTGTCATCCTCATGGGCATTTTCCTTTCCCTCAGACCTGATGACTGAGATGATGGACCTCACAAGTGACCTTGTGGGCACAGGGATCCCCTTCCTGGACTACAAGTCCTACGCAGAACGCATTTTCTTTCCGGGCCACCGTGAGTCACCACTGCAAAGGGACCTTGACATCCCTGAGTGCCGACGGCAAACAGTGGAGCAGGGCCTGGTCCAGCTCTCCAACCTCCTCAACAGCAAGCTCTTCCTCACCAAGGTAATGCCCCTCTCTCTGCTGGCAGCCTGCTGCGGGGCCAGAGCCGTGGCACTGGCAGCAGGAAGTGGGCAGTGTCTGTTAAGGTTCATTCCTCAATAGCTCCCTGCACCACTCCTTCCAAGAGCCAGCAGCTGTGACTGCTTTGTTTTCAGCAGACTCACACACTGGCTTACCTTTCTTCCCACCAGTTCATCCACACTCTGGAGATCCAGCGCACTTTCTCCCCGAGAGACCGGGCCTATGTGGCATCGCTGCTCACGGTGTCGCTGCATGGGAAGCTGGAGTACTTCACTGACATCCTCAAAACACTCCTGAATGACCTTGTGGAGCAGTATGTGGCCAAGAACCCCAAGCTGATGCTGCGGAGGTGAGCGAGCCAGCCATGGTCCCACTGGCAGCTACCTGAGGGGACAGAGCCTTTCTGCCTGGCTGCCAAGCTCTGAAAGGCTCTGCCAAGTCTTTTAATCCCACTCTGCTATTTAGAGGTCCCTGGGTTCTCGTCATGCTGTGTTTGGAAGCTAAACTGATATATCTCCCATGTTTAGAACCCCAGTAGCCTCCTGTATGGTCCATCCTTCTGATCTGAAGACACTTCCCTTGTGTGAGACCTACCAGAGGCTTTCCACTGTTCCCTGCCTCTTGTCTCTCCAATTTTGTAATTTGGTGCCTCCTTCAGGCTGACAAATGCTTCCACTAAGTAGTGTCAAAGCATTAACTGTGCTGGTCTCAAAAGGCTTTTTTTTCCCCCTCCATTCTGTATGCCCTTCTTCCATAGCGAGTGATATTTACCTCCAAATCTCCCCCAGTTCTGCACCATAATCTTGTGACCAACCTGATACTCTCTTTCAGGACAGAAACAGTGGTAGAGAAGCTGTTAACCAACTGGATGTCCATCTGTCTGTATGCGTTTGTGAGGGTGAGCTCTTTGTCCTGTTGTGATGTGGAGGGGCCAAAAGAGGGGAAACAGGCACAGCTTTGCTTTGTGCCTCACTCGTAGCTGAAATAGTGCCAGGGTCACCCTGGATTTCAGGGTGAGGAATAAGAGCTGGGCTGCTCACTGGGAACAGGGGTTCTTATATCAGCATCAATACCACTCGTTTCCAGGATGTGTCACCAGGTCATGGAGGCCTCAGTGTGGCTCCTTTATCTTGAAATACAGAGGCCACAGGCTGATCTGTGCATGGGAGGACAGCCGCTGGTCTAATTCCTTTTCTGGAGGGCTGGGGGACGCAGCAAGGATTCTCTCAGATTAGTGACACAGAGGCAGAGTAATGCCTTGGTCATGTTGATCTCTCTGGACAGTGCACTTTTCCCGTGTGTGGAGCAGGAGCTGTTGGCACAGGCTCTGTCTTTGCCTGCTGTGGCTCAGCTGCTGTATCCTCAGTCCTGCTTGATATGCATGTTTCCAGGTCTGGGGCTCTGCTGAGAGGAGCAAGCTGAATTTATCTCCTTCCTTTCCATGCCAGGATTCTGTCGGGGAGCCCCTTTACATGCTGTTTCGAGGCATCAAACACCAGGTGGACAAAGGGCCAGTTGACTGGGTGACAGGGAAAGCCAAATACACCCTGAATGACAACCGTCTTCTGAGAGAGGACCTGGAGTACCGCACGCTGGTAAGCGCCAAATCTTCTGTCCTCTCTGCTAGACAGGGCTGAATGTCTCTGCTCCCATCACCAAGGCACAGGTGCAGCATCCTGCCACTGTCTCCTGGGAGCCAGGTTTGTTCCAGCAGCACAAGTTTGTAGATGATGAAGAGCTCTGCTAAATCAGGCGCTTTTGCCCCAGGCTGATAGGAGCCTTCACCACAGTCATCTGGAGTACTAGAAATAAGGGGATGACGTTGCTGATTGCACATCGAAGCTCCTCCCCAATGCTCTTGAGCTGGCTTCCAGCTCTTGACACAAGGCTAAGAACACAAGACTGAGGTGTTTAACATTTGTGATGTTGTCTTTTCTGAATCTCAGTGAAAGGAGTAGCTGTTAACTTGCCTGAATGCCAACCATCAAAGGTGTAAATGTGTCAGATGTAATCTTATCAGCTGAGTAGCTGTGACCTTTTCTTCCCCAGACCTTAAATGCTTTGACACAAGCAGGAGTTGGTGCAGGAGGGGCAGAAGACTCTCAAGGGATTTCTGCGAAAGTGCTGGACTGTGACACCATAACGCAGGTGAAGGAGAAAATCCTAGATCAGATCTATAAAGGGACGCCGTACTGTCACCGGCCAGACCCAGACACCCTGGACCTCGGTGAGCAGAGCTCTTTGCTGACAAAACTCAGTGAGGAAGGGAAAGCATGGTGGTTTGCCATCTGTGCGCAGCACTCTGGCACGTGGGACGTTTGTCCTTCTCTGCTGAGCGTGCAGGATCACTGACCACTGTGGCTGGACACAACAGGGAAGAGGCTGTAAGAGAAAGAGGCAGGGGTGGAAAATAAGCAGTTGGGTTCAGCCTCTCTCACTTCATGGTGTTCTTTGCCAGACTCAGACCACAGCAATGGCTTGGGCAAGGGGATATGGAAAAAAAGTGTAGAAAATGTGGAGGGGAGGGGAGGGGGATTTGAGCGCAGCACAAAGATGCTGTGGGCATAGACTGGCACTTCCTGGCAGTGAAGTCAATGGCAGTCTCTTAATAATATATGTCAGGGAGGATTTTGCCCATGGTAGTTAATGGATGGTAGAACTTACATTGGGAGAGAAAACACTCAGTTTTCCACCTTCTTAATTCTGTTGATGAATAATGGCGACATTTAGGGATGAGAAGGTACTGAGGAAATAGTACTGATAAGAATTGTGGGTGCATATTTGTGGTTTGAACCATCTGCTTGAAGAGTCACAATCTGACAGAATTTGTAGGAACTTGGGAGGCCATGAGGCCACCGATCCCTGTGCTCTGTCCTTTGACTGCAGGACTCAGGCACTTGTTCAGGTTATGCTGTCTGTGAAATAGCACAGGTAAAAGTTGACAAGAACCAGATGCTGTTTAATGAGGTCAGCCAGGATGATGCAGATGATGCCTCGAATTAACAGTTAATCCTTTCATTTTCTGTGTTTCAATGGCTGTAGAGTGGAGATCAGGGCTGGCAGGTCACCTGATACTGTCCGATGAGGATGTGACATCTGTTGTTCAAGGAACTTGGAAACGTCTGAACACTCTTCAGCATTACAAGGTCAGAACTCAGTCTGCCTTTGCCTTATCTCTTCTTTCATCCTTCTACACACTGTCATGCTCTGTTTATGGCTCTAGCTCATGGTGGACCACTGTCAAAAGGTTGGAGCTTTCTTGCAGAGCATATTCAAATTAAGTCAGTGCTGTGGGTGCAGCCTGACTTCAGCAAACACAACCCTGTCCTTATCCCATACCTGAGATGTGGACATGTGTAGGGCTTGGAAGGATAGGCACAAGTTCATACTGCAATGAAGGTGATGTGCTGGATCTGTTCCTGTTCCAGGCCAGACCAGTTAGAAGGTGATGACACTTTGAGCTGCCAAGTACCTTCGAACAATGGAAAGAGGGATTTTTTTAATTACCTTGCACCAATATGTCAATACTTTGCTGCAACATGTTCTAGATGTGAATGACCTCAGTCCCTGAGTATTATCTTCGTTGTACTTTGAACATTTGTTTTTTAATTGGTACAGACAAGATTTTCTCACCCTCAGGAAAGACAGTGATGATGCCTCAAAATCCCTGGTTTTGTCCCTATTTCTAGTGATGGTACAGCCTGTTTTGCTCTGCAAGCACTTGCCTATTGTGCTGATGCCATTTGCTTTGAATGTTGTTGTTTTACTTGTGTGCAGGTGCCCGATGGAGCAACAGTAGCACTCGTCCCACGCCTGACCAAGCACATCCACAGGGAAAATCAGGATTACATCCCAGGAGAAAGTGAGTTTGATGTCTTGTTCTCATAAAATTACTTCAGCGTACTTGCCAGTTAGTGGGACAAGTTTCTTGCTGTCGCCCCAGCTTTATGCTGATATAGAAGGTTGGCACATGCCTTGGACCGTCGTAGGATTGTCAGGAAATGTGGAAGCTTGGTCAGCTGAGGTCAGAGAAAAGCAAAAGTGTGAGAGCAGAGGAAGGCTGGGCTGGGTGTGAAAATCCAGAACAAGCACAGCTGACTGTCTAGGGCTGACTGCAGTCTGCAACTTGCGGAAATCTTAATACCTTCACATGCTGAGCATGGCCCGGGGGGGATGATGGGATGCCAGGCAGTTTCCTTACTGCCTGGCAGGGTGAACAACTCCATGGATACTCCGGTGGCATGAGGGTTAATAGCCACAGGCTGCAGCTTAAGAGATTCAAATTGGATATGGAACAAAACGTCTTCAGCAAAAGGGTAGTTCAACCCTGAAACAGACCACTGGGGTGGTGGGGGATCTCTGTTCTGGGGAAGTTTCCAAGACCTTGAAGGTTTTGGGTGAACAAAGGCAACCTGCTGTACTGTTGGCAACGGTTGTACTCTGCAGAAGGTTGGATAGAGACCTCCAGAGATTCCTTCCCATTTGTGTTTCTGTTATACCGGGAAATCTTGCTTTCTTGGGGCTCACCTGACCAAGGTCTACTGTGAGAGAGCCAATACTCATCTGTAAACAATTGCTTGATTTAGAAACACCAATGCTGGAGGATGCAGATGAAGGTGGCATCAAACTTTGGCACCTGGTTAAACCAACAGAAGAGCCAGAGCTTCCCAAGCATCGGCGTGGGAGCTTAAGAGATCGGGAGCGGGCCAAGGCAATCCCAGAGATCTATCTGACACGTCTGCTCTCAATGAAGGTGAGAAGAAGCACAGATTGTGTTGTGCTTGGGATCTTGCCTTCCTTCGTATCCCCCAGCAGATTGCAGGGATGTGTGTGAAGATTAAGCAATACCTGCAGTGGCTTTGAGTACATTTGAGTACATTTGAGTCCCCTCTACATTTTGCTTTGTTCACAAGGTTCTCCCTGGCCTCTGTTCCACAAACCATGGGGGCTTCCATTCTCCTTTGTTGCTACTCCCTTCAGTGGGGGTGGAGTACCCTGGGATGGGTGAGGGGCTGTCACTGAGAAGAGGATTACCTCTCATCTGTGAGGCCTGGGCTCTCTACTCTCCTCTGCCTGTGCTGACCCTGTCCTCCTTGATTTTGCACAGGGCACTTTGCAGAAGTTTGTGGACGACTTGTTTCAGGTGATCCTCAGTACCAACCGCCCTGTTCCTCTGGCAGTCAAATACTTCTTTGACCTGTTAGATGAGCAGGCCTTACACTATGGGATCGCAGACCCTGAGACCATCCATATCTGGAAGACAAACAGGTAGGGTGTTCCTGAGGGCCCTGGAGGAGGTACTGCTGACTTGCTTAGAGCTTGCAAAGTGACAGCAACCTCTGCCTACTGAAGAGGAGCAAAATGCAAGTGCAGGGCAGCAGCCCCATAGGGTGAAGAGCTGGTTTTGCTGGGAGGGCAAAGCAGAGAGATGCAATAACATGTAGAATATCTTTGGGCAATGTAGCTGCTACCTTTGCTGATGTCCTTTTGCACTTCTGACTCCTCTACAGCCTTCCCCTGCGGTTCTGGATCAACATCATCAAGAATCCCCAGTTTGTTTTTGATGTGCAGACATCAGATAACGTGGACGCTGTGCTGCTGGTCATTGCACAGACCTTCATGGACTCCTGTACAATAGCTGACCATAAATTAGGGCGGGTGAGTACAGAGGGAGAAGGGAGCATGGTTGGCACAGAGAGTTGAGCAGTGCTGCCTTAGGAAGGCAGTAATAGCACCATGGGACAGCAGGTCAGGCTCCCTCTGGCTTCCATGTGCAGCTGGAGAGTTGTGGGAGCTCCTGGGAAGAGAGCGGGAGGATCAGATTTTGTTTAGCAACAAGAAATTGTTGAGGAGTGCTCTTTATTTACAGCCTGCAGCTACCTGGGGGACAGAGCTAAACTCCATTTGGCTGTGGCAGACAGGATACAACTTGGGATATTCAGGTTTGCCATTATAAAGACTTTCCACCATCACTACTTACCCTGTGCTGAGGGTGGAACAGTCCTGCACAGGTCACCAGAGATGAGATGGGTGGATCTCTGGGGCACATCAGGCATCAGCTGTGCAAATCCATTGCCAGTGTGATCTCATACTGGTGATTACCCAGCTCCGAGGGATAGGCTGGACTAGGGATCCAAGGGGTCCCTTCCTCAACACATCTCAGGGTGCCTCAGACTGCATTACTAGAAGAGAGCCTGCTATTTGAAGTGCCTCTCCATGCAGAGGACAAAAAATTCCCGATCCCGAACAAATGGCAGAAAATAGAAGTGATGGTGTTACCTACTGGGGTTAGTCCGCAGCACAATAAAGGAGATTTTCATAACCAATTCTGGTTTTGGATGTTCAAGGACTCTCCAATCAATAAGCTGCTTTATGCCCGGGACATTCCTCGCTACAAGCAGATGGTGGAAAGGTAAGTGATGGATGTGAGGAGTTGTAGTTTCAACAGTGAGGAGGAGGGACCGTGCACTAAATTGCCCGTGTGCCCCTGCCTAGGTACTACGCGGACATTCGTCAGACCATCTCTGCCAGTGACCAGGAGATGAACTCTGCCCTCGCCGAGCTATCACGGGTAAATCAAAGGATTTCAGAAGTCACCTGGCCCCTCACCTGTGTATCCAGGGGAGAGTTATTGCACAGATGAGATACTCCAGCTGAGTGTGCAGTTCCGCTCAGACACACTGACTGTGCCTGGTGGCTGCCCTGCACCACAGGGAGGGCGAGGGTCTGCACAGGTAGCACTGGAGAGAAGAGGGGGTAGTCAAGGATTCAGGGCAAGAAATTCATGTGATTTTTCCTCTGCTAGGAGCTGTTGGTGAATTCTCTTTCCTGTTGCTTTCTTAATGAGTTGTGAGGACAGAATTTGACAGGACAATTGCTAGGTGTCTCACGGTTTTGTCTGATTTCTTCTCTTATAAGCAGAATTACTCAGGTGACCTCAATTCCCTGGTGGCTCTACATGAATTGTACAAATACATCAATAAGTACTATGACCAGGTGAGTGTGTGTTTCCAGCAGGTATGAATATGCCTTTTTTCTTCTACCACCCAAACAAAAAACCTACAAAAATTAACAATTAAGAGCAGCCAGACTATTCCAACAATGTGTATTATTTCATTGGCATGCATAACTCATGTCATGAGTTTGCTTTAGTATTATCAAAGAGCAAGGGAGGAGATCAGCAAAAAGAACTTGCCTCTAACTTGGAGGCTTTTGGGTTTTCATATGCACTTCTTCATTTTTACTCCAAAATCCAAATACTCTTCTTAAAAAAGAAATGCAGTTAGCTCAGATTAATTTACTAAAGAACTAATTTTCAGGTGAGAAGTTGAGCATTCTTTTTGCCCTGTAAAGTCTGTAAGTTACTACAATGAATCTAGAATAGTTCTTTTGTGGTTAATTTGAGATTAATTACTACATACCCACTCTAAACTAGAGCGTGTTGAATTCCAGCTTGAGGTTCTCCATAATGCATGGGGTTCAGCTGGTTGGGTGTCGTGTGCTGGAGAAAAGCTGCCAGTGAGCTCTGTCTTGTTGCAGATCATTACTGCCTTGGAAGAAGACCCAACGGCACAGAAGATGCAGCTTGGATATAGACTGCAACAGATTGCAGCAGCTGTGGAGAATAAAGTCACAGATTTGTGACAGGCACAGACAGACTGCTCTCCCCTGGCTGAATGGGGACAGTGCTCATCCTAGTTGATAAACAGGGTGTCCTGCTGCCATTGGAACCAGACTCTCCAAGGAACCTGCGGGTGACGTGAGCAAGGGGATGGCCAAGGCAGTACAAAGTACAAGCGTCCTTGCATCTCAGAGAATATTTTTTTACAGTTTTTTTTTTTCTTTTTAAAAGCAAAATGAAACAAAAAAAAAAAGGACAAACTTTGGTTTTTCCCTGGCAGACTGCTGAGGGGCCACACAGGTCCTTCCTATAGATGTTATGTGAATGTGCCAAGTTTCCAAACCATGTTGTTGAAGAGCCAGGTGACAACACCGAGCACTGTGTCTGTGGAGTCCTCACAGCCTTGCACGGATGCCCTTTCCAGTGCTGGAACACTCCCTGCTGCAACCACTCACTTCCTCGGGGATCAGGAAGCTTTGCCTGGGTTGACCACTGTGCTAACCTCTGTCCCCAGCTAGCAAGCACTCCTGAGAAACTCCTTGCAGCAATGTCCCTGCTGGTCCCAGATGCTGGATGTAGAAAGGAGTGTCCGATTGTGAAGGTCTCCTGCTCCCCAGTGCTCTGGTCTCTGACAGCTTGGGCGTGGCACCTGCTTGGCTGGAATGTGCTCACCAGCATGGGTGCTTGCCATAGGGCCCACTGTAAATGAACAGCACCCCCTCACCCTTTGCCTCAGGACACACTCAGTGTGAGAGTCACTATCTGGCTCACTTCGGTCTCCACTGACTCAGCTCGGATCTGTCTTCCTGGTTCCTTGTGGTCAGAGGTTGCCCTGCTCTTTGGAAAAGCACAACAAATGCCTTGTGCCACTCCCCCTTCCTCCAGTGTCCAGCTGTTCTGCTGCTCTGAACTGGACTTGTAAATACCCTCAGAAAGTTAATGTATTTAAATGCTAAAGGAGAATGTTTAACTTCATGGCTTTGAGACAAAGCTTTTCTTGGAGAAGTATCTCTGTGCACTTCTACTGACAAACGTCTGTCAGCACTGGAGCAGTTTTCTCCACTGCTTTGTCTGCAGGGATAACTTGTAGGTGTCTCTGTTGTCATACCAGCAGCTCGCCTTTCCCCGCGGCTCAGTCCCCAGGCTCTCTTTGTGCTCTTCCCTTAGGCTTGCCTTACACCTAACTCTCAGCTCCACTGCTCAGACTCTCCTGTTGTGGCACATACAAGGGTTATTTGGTGAGCTGTGAACTCACAGGAGCTGTCAAGCACAACCATGATGTTCCCAAGGAGGGTCGGGTGTCCTGCAAAAAGGAATGATTTGTGCATGGAGGAGAGGCCTGGAGCAGGCACAAGTACAGTTCGTTGGCAGCTGTCAGTGGGCAGCTCCTCACTGCTCCTTGCTCAGTTCCTTCACTTTGTGAACAGTCCTCTGCCCTTCCAGGAGCTAATTTGGAAGGGTGCTTTACTTGTTCTCTCCTCCCTCCCCACCCCCACCCCCCATTCCATCCCCAATCCATGTGGCTGCTAATTCCACACTGATGTCTTGTGTGCCTGGGGCAGGTAGGCAGGTCTGACTCCTCTGTCACTACTCTGAGGTGGTGATTGTGTGCAGCAAGAGGTAGCAGAGCTAGATCACATCCCTACCTCTCTTTACATTGCACATAGCAGTAATTCCAGGCCTGCTCCATCAGTCCTGTGGCTTTGTGCGAGTGCTGTGCAGTTGCAAAATTGTTCTAGGAGCAGGCTAATGCTGGCCTCTCTTCCTACAAAGCTGGCTCTTCTGTGACCCTCTCTCAGCAGTATAGCAGTATTCCCAGGTACATGGTGTGCCCAGAGTAGGAGCAGCCCTGTGCAACCTTCTGCTCCTATCCTGCTGTACGGAGCAGCAGGGTGGCTGGCCGGCTGCTACCAGGCAAAAATGGGGCTGCAGAGTTTGCCTCTTTCCCCAGGTGAGGACCAGTTAGGGTCTCACTCCTGCCTGACCACCCATTTCCACAAAAATTACGGGAACTTAGCATCTCTGAAACTTTTGTCTTGATTAGATCTGATTAAATTGGTCTCCCCAAAAAGCTGAGTGGAGGAAAGGACTGCTGGATGGGAAAAAGCCAATACAATGAATGTTAGTAAAGCCCATCCCTTTAGGGACTGCAGGAGGAGATTCCTTGGTTTGAGGCAGGTGCAGGTATAGTGGTGAAGTAGCATTGTCCCCTTGTGTGTTGGCGGATGGACTTTCTGCCCTAGGAAACAAGACCTGGTTTGTGGCCTCTCCAACTTGCTGAGTGTCTGCCAGAAGCCACAGAATCTCTGCTGGATTTCTGTCTCTGCAGACTGTCAGTGTCTGCCCCTGTTTTTGCAGAATTATCTCTGCACTTTCTGGGAACAGAGTGGCTTGAGGCTTAATTCTCATTCCATCTCCCACTAGTATCCACACTCTCCCTGCTTCTCAGTAGTGTTCCTGGATGTTGGAAATCATCTGCTTGCTCTGAGTGTATCTGTGAAAGTCTGCTTTTATTAGACCAATAATCAAGACCTAAAAATAGAGCTAAACATCGGTGATTGACTTATTTAACATCTTCAGCTTGTCCTTGCGTGGCTGGACAGGACACACTGCCCAGTGCAGGTGCAGTGAAGGTGGGAAGCTGGTAGTGCCCATCTCCTCCCATCCATCTGTCCTTGGTGTTCTAGATACCAGCATCCTCCTCCCTGTGGACACGCTCTGAAGGCCCTCACTGGGATCAACTTGGGTGTTCAGGCATGGCCCCTCTTACCTCCGTCCGTGCCCCTCTCCTGTGGCAAAATCTGTTTCTGTGACAGGGTTCTGTTGCATTTAAATTTGCACAAAACAGGTTTTATTATGAAATTCCCTATTGCAGGGAAAACTTATTTATTTATTCCTCATGATCCTTCCGAGTTTTTTCCAGTCTCTGCCTGATTCCGCAACCAACTGGACATTCCTTGTCAAGGACAGGGAATCCTGTCTGGATGTTCCTGTTCGCTCACAGGTAGCAAGTTCTGTGGGCACCAGCAGAGAGAGCCCTGCCACCGCGGCCGGTGCCCTGCTGTGCGACAGGGATGTCACTGCTCCAGTGGATTCCCAGGATGGTGATGTGTGGCAGGCACCCAGCTTTATTTAGTGCTGCGCTCAGAGGGAGGGACTTGTTTCTGCCGTGGTCTGGATGAAAGGCTGAGAACTGATCAGTATTAAGATAAATCTCCGTTAGCATATTTGAATGTCTCTCCCTTCGGCACGATGAAGCACAGCTGGCACCCATGTGATGTAGTTGTGAGAGCTCTTGCCATCATCTCTCTGGTGGCAAACTTAGGCTGTACCTGAAAGCTTTTTTGTTTTGGTAGAAATGATGGCTGATTTTTT
>VYZR01124679.1:0-28361 GCA_013400675.1 Oxylabes madagascariensis
AGCCTGATAATAAGACAGATGACATCTGTTTAGGTCACATATTTGAAAGGATTAATGCTCCCAAAGAATTACAAGCTACAGCTTAGTACTCTGCTATCAGAACACATTGGCCCTGGTACATGCCATGGCCGTCAGCTCAAGGCTCAGCACTTCTGCAGCTCCAGAAAGATGGAGGCCGGACATCCAAGCGACCATGGCAAAGGATATGCACCATTCCCTTCACAGATGCAGTAAAAGCCACAAGCAACCATGTGCCAAGTCTGGTGAAAGAGTTCCAGGGGAAAGAAACAACTTCATGGCACTGTTTTTGCCTATGATAGGATGCTGCCCCACAGAAAATGGACACGCTCATTCCAGCTGCCAGAGGTGAAAAGGGAGCACAACCATTTTTATACGGGCAGAACTGCTGTCTGCAAGTTGCTTTCTGAGCGAGAAAAGGAAGAAAATTCTCACTAATCCATGTCACCCACAAAGCTCACCCATCTCTTTCCCTTTAAAACCACATGGCTCTGTAGAATTGCTCCTGTAGAGCGGCAGGGGAGTGGGATGACCTGGATTATAGCATCAACAGAAAGCACCACAGCTCCCTTCCTCAGCAGGCATGAGGGACTTGCAGGACACACAGTACTCGTGGACAGGCAGTACTTGCAGACAGCAGCAGCCCAGGGCTCTGCACACAGGCTCACAGGCATTACATTCCCCTGTTTTGATGAGGGTCAGCTGGATCTTGTGGCCTGTGTAAATAACAATGCTTTGGAAGGAAGCTGAATAGAACATTATGTTCTCCATTTCAGATCCATAGTTCTGAATGGAGGGAAAAGAAATAAAATTTAGAAATCAATCCTAGACCCTAAAGTCCCCTTAAGGGGAAAGACACGAGAGACTGACACAGCAAATTCCACTACGTTATTTAACTGGTAACATGAGAGTTGATTAGAATTATTTATTTCCAACTCATAAACCCACATGCTGCCTCTTTCTCTCTTGCCAATTAACAGTATTACTTAGCACTAATAAACTGCTTTCATTTTCAAGGGGCTTAAGAAGACAAATTAATCACCTCAATATGTCTGAAAGGAACAGATGGCAATGAAGTATTAACATTGCAATTTCACAGTTGGAAAAGCTCTTAAGAGAGGGGGCAGTAGCAGTGTCTGGAGGACACCTAGCCCTGCTCCCTCTGTGGAGCTGGGCTCTCTCGATCTCACTTCCACTCTCAGCTTCTGCTTTAACCCAACCTCACCACACATTACTTTTCCTAGAGCAAGGCCACACTGTTTTTCTTATTTGTTCTTTAATAGTGAGTTACATCCTTCTAGAAGGCCCCTTACCTTAGCACATCCCCAGACAGGTCGTTGCTTCTTTGGATTTAAAAGACTAAATGTCTATCCAATAATGCAATTAGTCCAGCCTGTCATTATTCTTACTGGCTATAAGCAGAGAAGTGATCAGGAAGAAATACATTGCTCTGTCCATACAGTGGAGGTGCTCTTCCCCTGGAACATCTTGGTTACATTTCAGTACAAAACAGCCTTTTCCTCTTCCCACTCGCCCCTGTCTCAGACAACGATGCAAAAGTGTTGCTCTGTGGGGCCTTTTGATGCAGCTGTACCACACAGACTTTCTTAAGCTACTTCTGGAAGGAAGGTAGACTTTCTGTGGAACAGGGGTTCCTAAAGCAAAACACCATCAGGTGAGGAGCAAACAATAAATACAATGTATTTTAATAGTAACTGCTGTGACAATGACTAAGCAACTGTTTAGTGTGTTGTTTTGGCTTTTTTTAAAGAACTGATTTAACTAAGGAAGGTTTTTATTTAAAGCATTGAGATAATATACTCTATTTCAGTATTTAACCCCAGTCAAACACTCTCTGAAATTGAAACTGCAACGATAATAGTGTCAAATTTGTCAGGTTTTGGCCTCTCCTCTAGGAATGGTAACAGTAAATACTAATTCAGAATGAAATGAATTATTCTAACACCTTTTCAGAACTATTTCAACAGCATACTGATATTAGTATCAATTGCCTTCAATCTCTGCTGAGCCACTGAGCTAAGCATCTCAGCCCATTATCAATCTCAGCCATCAAGTATCAATGTACAATGAAATCCTTCTAGAGACATTAGTTAGTGTCTAGGGACAACACAACATATCCAAAATACTGCATTAACTGAGGCTGTTCCTGTATGGTCAGGTAAAGAAGGCACACTGAGACAAAAGGGTTAAACACGCAGTGTGCCAGAGCATCCCTCCCTGAGAATTCCTGGGAAAGGCAGCCCCAATCTGCTCACCTGGAACTGGTACCTGAGCATTCAGGCTGGGGAGCAGAGGCAGCATGATGCAATACAAACTGGTTTTCAAATGGGCTTGAGAAAATAATACACCCTGTTTTCACCCTAGCTTGACAAGCATCTGTGTTCAGCATTCACCCACTCATAAATCTAGTGTGAGTTTTTCCCGCTACTTTATTTATATTGAAGAGTAGAATGTAATGGATTTGGATTTTCCTAAGTCAGAAAACATTAAAAAAGAGAGTTCTCACATTTACAACAGTAACACATCAACAGAGAATGATTAATATACAAAATGGCTGCATTTGATTTTTTTTAAAAATTGAACCCAAATGCAAAATGAATCCAAATAGCCCTTTTTCTAAGACTTTGATTGTACAAGTAAAACAACTTCTTTTATCCCTGTAGCTAATATTCAGATGAATGTTTGTTGTTGGGTTTTTTCTCAGATTTCCATTATATTCTTGTAATTTAAACCTTTCCAAAAATGTAGGAAGCCCTCAAACATAAACATTATTTTTTGTAAATAACAGCAACTCTGATTAATAATGTGAAGGTTCAGAATGCCCGTAATGGTGAGCATCTGTTTTTCTGAACTTGCAAATCATTGGTATCATTTGCGTTTACTTGTAATTTATTTTTCTTGTCCAGGAATGATAAACCTGATAATGTTTAGGACTGTAGTAGCAAGTCACACCAATGTATAAAACGTAAGTAATTGACACCAGAACTGTGTGAAATACAAGAATGGTTTCAGGTTTTATAGCACAATAGCCAAAGAATTCAAGGGACTTTGCCATATTATTCCAGTCCCTTCTGCAAACTCTCTGACCAGTTTGATACTGGTCTTATTATATCATCTTCCTACAGCTGGGGGCATTATTTTGGAGAGGTGCTTGGAATGGAAGGGGTGGGAAGGAGAATGCAGATTTTCCACATGTCAAATAAAGTGTGCATTACAATGGCCATGGGAGGAAAGTGCTCTTGTTGTTTTAAAGCTTTAGTTTGACTCTTCAAATCTTTAATTCTCCAGCACACCCAAGACAAGCTAACAGGCAGCACAAGGCTTTAGACCACTATAGTGCTTAAAATTCTCGAAGTGTAATGTTTGAGAAGAAGGAAAAAATCAATGTTCAATATTCTGGACCATAAAATAAGCTCGCATAGAAACTGCTTAGCTAAACTCTAAATAAAAGCAGAGTAATTTTATTTAGTTACTTATTACTTCCTTACTCCTATTAAAGCTTCAATAAAAGGAATTTGAACACCCAGAATCATTATCAGAGTTTAGATGCTCACAGCTATAGAGGCATCCTGAGTAAGGCATTATATTCCAGTGGTTTCACGCTTGGTTTGTATAAAACTCATTTTGAGCTCAGACTTCTTTTAGGCCCAAGTCCCAGGGTCTGAATGAAGCCTCCTGAGCGCAAAGTGAATTTCACGGGAGCCAGCTCTGTTAAATCCCACTTTGCCCAGGAGTGAAAATTTGATCTTAAATTACTCTACATGATTAAATTAATGCATCACAGGACATTCCAGCTGGGAGGTCCTACATTTAAGGATTTTCTAGATGACAGTTTAAAGCTGTCCTAATCACCAGGGGTTCCTTTTGATATGCAAATGTCAGGTGAACATTATGGAGAGAGTCTGTAACTTACTGGAACAAAAACCAAATCAACAAAGCACAAACACACACATTTAAAGTAAGAGTGGGTAATTCCACAGCAGTAAGTTCTCAGACACTGCAAATTTTCCTTTGAGTCAGAAATGAATGTTTCTCTTCTCTCTTACAAAAAAAAAAATTGCACATCTTGTTTCCCCAAGAATCTTAGGCATTCACCAAAGGCACATATGACACTGGAAATAGTATTCTCAGCTTCCTTGACAAACTTTTCACTTCAAACAGGCTCTGCACTACGGCTGCACTACACTATCATAACATGTTTCTCACTGAAAACTTGTTTGCAAAGTTGTTTTTAGGAGAAAATAAATCTTTAAGCTGCCCAAATGACCAAGGCACTCAGAATAACCTTAGGACTGTTCTCTGGGGAAGACACAAGGTCTCACTTTCAGCACTCCTGACGTCAGACCAGAGCGTGAACACAAGACAGGCAAAGGTTACGTGCAAACTGTCCCCTGTGGCCTATGCAAGAGCCAAATAACCACTGCTCAGGATAGATGCACATAAAAAGAACTCACTGGAAATTACTTTTAATGTAAGCAAATCAAACCTGCTCATGAGTTGTAGGGTGTGATGGTGCCACAGACTAATCTGAACAGCTGCCGTTTCAGGTCTCTACAACAAGCATTCAGTAAGTAATTCACATTACATCAGTCATCTTTGGTACTACTGTACATTTGTGTCAATCACCCGGTAAACATAAGTTCTGGATATTTAGAGTGTCATTCATCAGAACTACAAACTAACTGGAATGTTGAGAGAGTGTCCTCCAACCGTACATGAGCTTCCTAAGGGAAGAGTTCAGACTAGCAACACTGAAATTACTTCACAGTTTTGTAGAAAAAAGTTACAATTCTTTGTCATAGAACATTACACTAGTTTGTTATTTTGTCTACAGTTAAAGTGGGCTTATAGTCAGGATTATTAAATTAACAGCAAAACAGCTGCCAAAACAATTTAAGGGAATGTGATTGAAAGCTAAGAACTTTGATTAAAGCATAATTTTTTAACTTTGTTTTCTAACCCTAAATTATTAAAATACAGAAAAAAGTCATCATTATTTCAAAAAGATGCATCATTAAAAAAGAAGTTCCATTCCTTACAATACAGTTTAAAACTAACATAGAAGAAAACAGTGCTACATTAAATACAGTCAAGAGCATTTGGATGGCATTATTTAAGTATAATCTTATGTTCTCTGTTCTAAGTTCCTGCCATGGACTTTTCCTTGCTTTAATGTATATTTGATGATTGCTGAGCTTTTCCTACTCATCCTGACGTAGGCTGTCCACATACACTACGTTAACACTTAAGAGTCAGCATTTATGTACAATTTAAAACCAGCACAGCTGTCCTACACCCTACAGCTGTGCTCACTCCACTGCAGTACTGGAGCGAGCACAACAGCTTGGATATCTCAGGGAATGCATCATTGTTCTGAAAGGCCTTTTTTTCCCAGTTTTTCCAGGGGGTGGCTCCTCATTAGTTTTCTCAGCTGCCTCAGCAGGCTCTGTCTGGAACTGTTCGATTTGAAACTCGAGATGTTTTTGAATGGCCACCCCGAGGACTTCTGGATCCACAGAAGCTCCATACACTTCCCATGTCATTCCTTCATCGTCCCATCTCACTTCACGAACCGGAGATTTGGGGGCCTCCAAGTCTTGCTCCAGGTTCACCTCTGGGAACACATGTGAGTGACCTTCTGCTGCAGCTGCTGGGCTTGTTGCCACCGATTTGCATTCCATGGTTGGAAGAGTTTGTACCTCGGCATCTCTGCACTCCAGAGCTGGTTTCAGACCTTTGGTTATGTCATTCATAGAGGTCATAGTCCACATATCCTTAGTTGTTACTACCACGTCTGCACCTTGCTGGCTGCTCAGGGCAGCCTTGGCTTCCGGAGGAGCTCTCTCCTGCTGAGCAGATTGCAGCTGGTCTCCAGGAACGTTACAGCACTTCAGGATTTTCTTGGCATCCAGGCCTGATTCACTTACTGAAGACACCAGCTTAGGATATGTCAGAATGTCTGAAGCAGAAAAGGAATGGAAGTAGCCAGGCGCTGCCTGCTCTTTTTCCGTCTCACTGACGGAGCACACCAGCCGTGGGACGAGCTGTATGGATGGGATGGGCAGAGAGTGGCAATAGGCCGGGATGGTGGCGTCTGCCTTCAAGGCATCCTGCCTCAGACTGCAGGGTCCCGCAGAGTTGTTGTGAACCGTCATCACCATGGGAGAGTACGCGGAGTTTGGAATATTGCCATAAGTGAGACCACCATGAATAATCCCAGGGGCTTGACTGAGCATTGTCCTGTTAGGGAAACCATTTCCAGGCATGTGGGGTCCTAGAACAGCAGCATGAAACGTGCCAGGATCTGTGTAAACAGTAGTGTTACGTGGAATACTGCCACTGTCAAAGGTATTTGTGGGTACTTGTTGGTCTCTAGGAGGATGAGTCACAAGGTTTTGATAGTGAGATGTATTTTCATTTGATTCTGATCCATATCTCTGCGTTTGGAAAGACATCCTAGCCACTGGTGGACCATGCCTGCAACCAGAAGAGCTTAGGCCAGAGTGAGTAGCACTGGTTTCTATGTGAGTGACATAAGTCTGCTGTTTGCAGCTGCAGGTTAGGTCTGAGTGGCTTCTCTGAAGGGCAGATCTGGATTCTTCCATTTGATACATGCGTGGCTGATGAACAAAGCAGGCTGAAGAAACATTCTCAACGGTGCTGCTCTTTACACACATCTTAGTGTCCCCCACTCCCCAGGAAGCTGAAGACTGTTCAGTGACAACAACATGGTTTGTATTCTTAGTTCTACCCTCTGAGTGGTCATTGGCTGACTGGTCATTTATGGTTTGGACCTCTGATCCAAGTCCCATCACCCCAGGCTGCGAGGAGGGCCATCCAGGACTCTGCACACTCCTTGCATCACTCCTGTTTTCCAGGATATGGCAGGTGGTGCTACTGTGGCTTTTCTTCAGCTCCTGTTTGTTTTGCCTTTCCTCGAAACTCCTCGAGTGCCCAACACAGGCCAGATTTGAGGAGCTCTTGGACAGGGGGTGACTGTTGACATTCAAGAGACTGTGACAAGAACTTAGCGAGTCCTGGTAGGAATGGGTGTGGAGCTGGTGGCTGTCAGATGACATGGCAAAAAAGAGAGATCTGCAAGAAATGGTGGAAAAGAAAAAGAAGCAGTTTAAGTAGGAAATAAATGTACTGGAAACTATAATCTCTACCGACCCTCTGCTTGGCCTTCTTGCCTTTCACAGTTCACAAGTACTTTTTTAAAAAGCACAGTACTCTAGTCTAAGTGTACTCAGACCAGTCAGTTTCCATTTTCACTTTCCCCAAAGAGTTTTTCCCTAAATCAGATCCAGGTTTTTTTAAAATTCTGGTGGTTTTTTTTCCAATTCATAAAACACAAAAGGAAAAATCCTCCTTGGTTTCTACCTTTTAACAATAACTATCTCTACTTTGCTACATATCATCTCCCCAAATTCACTGGAGCCATTTTTGGGACATCCATACATGTCATGTAACTTAAGCAAAGACAGAAGTATTTTCGAACTAGATAGCTTTTCACCACAGTGGTCATTAAGCCAATGATATTATTGGCAATACAATTATGTATTGTCAAAACAAAAAAAAGTTTCATTTTAAGTCTCTTGACATTGTCATTTCAGAAGTTATCCAGTCACTGATGGAGCTTTTAAACCTGAAAGCCACAACAACTGAACAAGTTCTTCCTTTTCCCTATACTTTCCCCATTCCTAACAAGCTTCTTGATATTTCATGTCACAAGAAGATCGCTGTTTTAGTCCACTGCTCTCCCTGAGCCCACACAAGTGTACAGTAGGTATGGACAAAGCTGTTTTGACCCCCTGTGACAGAGATGACACAAAACCCAAGGAAATGAACTCTGCCAGGCCAGTGCAGGGTCACTGCCAGTGTTCCCAGAACAAATAATGCTGGGCAGCACTCCAGCTTGTGCTCACCTCTGACCCCACAGGAGGTGGCTGCAAAGACGGATCCAGTGAAAGGCTGGAGGTGAAATTCCCCTCTCTCTGTAAGGAGCATCTGCACCTCAGCACTGCCTCTGTTAAGGGTGCATGCTCTGGGCTCTTGGGCCACTCACCTTTGCAAATCCACAAGTTCATGCTGGCACCAGAGGCCAGGTAAAAACGAAACAAGAAAATCTTTAGCCAGAGTCTTGCAGTTCTTCTGTCCTTTTCTATAGTACGCTCAGTCATTTCTATTTTTAGAAAACCCTTGTTTCTACCAGTTGGTGCAGTACCCTAAACGTTATTAACATTTACGTTAGCAGTTTCATATCTAAGGGAAGTTGTGATTGAAAATTTGAATCTCACCAGGTTTAGTGATCCATTTTTTGCTGACTGAATCAGATATTCCACTGACTAACTACACATATTGCCTTGGTATCACAGAGGTGTTGTACAACTAAAGTTATTTTAATACGCTCACTTATCTATATCTACCCACATAAACACAAATATGTCTTTTCTACAAGAACTCAGTGTTGAACAGAAAGATCCAGAGTATTTGTGCATTGCTTCCAGACCAAGTACCACTGGATATTTTGTTGTGCAGATGTAGAGACTGAAAGCTAGAATTTCTCATTTTGGACAGCCTTCCCTCAGATACACTCTATGCACTCTGCCTCCTTAGCAGGTCTCTGACAGAAACCTGCACAATTTCTCGTGCACTATATCACAAAAATAAAAATGAACGTGTGGAACGGGAAAGGTACATAGACATGGTGAACAAAAGCACTCTGCAA
This sequence comes from Oxylabes madagascariensis, assembly GCA_013400675.1. Taxonomy (NCBI): domain Eukaryota; kingdom Metazoa; phylum Chordata; class Aves; order Passeriformes; family Timaliidae; genus Oxylabes; species Oxylabes madagascariensis. The sequence continues at coordinate 8,771 of VYZR01124679.1, forward strand.
ATGTAACAGGGGAGCTCACTCTTACCATCAAGGACACAGTGACTGCAAGGGCTCACATTCAACCCTCTCAGTGAGAAGCTTCTCATATGTGATCCTTTTAATGTGATATTTACAGGCTTGTTGGAGAGTCATGTACCAACGTAACTGATAAGAACATGCCTTTTGCTCCCTCTGCCAACCAAGAGCTCTACAGCTGATCCAGGCAGCTTGTAATTCCATTTCCATTGTTAACTTCGGCAGGCTAACAGGTTGCAATTTTCCCATCACCTGAAATCCACTTGTGTTGGCTGTCTTCCATAATGAAATTAAATTGAGCATGAAAACATTAAATAATAATAATAATAATTGCCATCGCATTCTTACAAAAATTCTCCTTGTGGGTTGTACAGCAGGGACTTGTGACCAGCAGCAATACCCTCTAGCATAGGGTTTGCTCCAATTTGGATCGTATGCAGAAAAAAGGTGATTCCCCATCCTCCATACACGTTACCTGTCCTGCAGCCACTTCAGCACATGAGCATAGTCTGCCACACAGGGTTCAAAGGAGTCAAGAGGATTAAGCACCAGAGCAATAGCTGCCTACAAGGTGAAAACCTTACATTTAATCTCTTTAAAACATAACACTGCAAAGGCTCTCACACACACCTGGGTGAAACAACCCTTACTAATGGAAATCCTCAGACACAAATACTGAGACTCAGGTGAAAGGAAGCTTCAAACATATCCTGTAACAAATGATACAAGGCTGTGGGAAGTTTGAAGGGCTCTCTTACACAGTTTACAGAGTTCAAATGTGTACACGTACACAGAAACCAAGGCCTCTATTGGCTTTCTTTATGTAGCAGTGGACATTGCTGCAGAAGCCTCCGTACCTGAAAGAAGTGATGCATTTGAAACTGATTTGTCACCTCACACACAACACAATCAGATGGATGAAACAGAGCAAATATAGTGACATCAATGAAAGCAACATCCAGGGTGATGCTGGCAAGATCCCCTCCAAAGAAAACTCTGAAGAAATTTATTTTTGCCTCACTGCAGGTGAAATTGTGACCAAACATGGGCTGATGTGACATATATTGCACATGGATATGCAGAATATTCTAACCAGCTACTCCCAACGGCATCTGAACATTGTTGCTCAGACAGACCAGTGCTCCATGCCAGCATAATCGTAACAATTCTCCAATGGCCTTGGGCCTTCCCAGCTCTGCATTTCACACGTGCACTGCTGGCACTGATTGCTCAGGGTGCACAAACCCCCTGAGAAGAGGCCCAACACCACACACACCTCCCGAGGTGCCAGCCCTCCCACTGAGCCCATGGCAGCTCATGGCTCCTGGGAAAGCCTGGGAAGCAGAAGGGTCCGGATGGTCCTTCCGACACCTCTGCCAGCGAGGGGCTGGCTCACGTACAGACAATGAGGTGCTGAATTTTTAAAAATCCAATCCCAAACCATGGAACGTCTTCAATGTCACAGCCATGCAACACCTCTGAATTTTTGAATCAGCTAATCAGGAATGGATTACCCAAATGAAACATGGATAGAAACACACTGATTTTGTGCGTACATAGGCTCCCAAACCAACTTTCTTTGTGCGTGCTGGGCAGAGAAGACTGGCTTAACTTTCATTTTTAAAATGTAAAAATACGGTTTATAGGAAAGGAATTTTACTTAAAAATATCTACTTTAAGTTCTGAGTCTGTCTGAAAGATTTTGACTTGAAATTTCAAAGGAAATTCACACCTGAATACACAAATAATAAAGTATGAATTTTTGAGGCAGATACTCTGCTATGAATATATAGAAAACTGTTAGACAAGCAGAGAAAGGATTAGGATAGAAATGGAATTAACATCCACTATTTTTGGCTTAGCTTCAGATAGCTTATGAGGGGATCTAGGCTGCTTTCACTAATTCCACTGAACTACTTTAAAGCAACAAATGTGTATTTTGCTATGACTTATGATTAAAGTTTTGACCTATTTAATGCACCAGTAAAATATTAAACATAATGTATGTTATCAATTGAAAGACATTCACTGTAAATTAACTGTGAGTCTAAAATCCTTTGGTATTTTTGTATTCCATACATGCACTTTAATTGAAATGTTGACAACACTCTCATCTTTTAGTTTGAAACTGTTCTCCCTTGTCCTATCTGCCCACATAAAAAGTCATTTCCCCCCTTTTTTAAGAACCCCCATTTAGTACTTTGTTACTATAGTAAGTTAAGAGACTGAGGCAGTGAGAATCACCTGACACATTGAACAACACAAGTTAGTTGCAGAATTTGGGAAGAGTCAGAGAAATTTAATACTATGTACTGGAAACATGCATGCAATACGAGAGACTTCTCTAAATCTTATTTTTTCTTTATATAACTCTGATGGTCAACCCACAAGTCAACAAGATTTGTAATAATGACTGCAGCTGTTTCATCCATCTTCACTTGGCTGATCATACAATAAATTTTTTTTTCTTAATTTTATGCTTTTAAAACCAGCATCTGACTGCAAAATAAGTTATAAAATCAAAGCCAGTTTCAGGGGTGAGAGCACTAATATGTAAATGTGGAATTCAGGAAAGCTAAGCAATCTGATCCATACCAACATTTTTGGATGATGGCTGTTATTTTTGGATGCTGACCAGGACCCTCCTTGGCAGCACTAGCCCTTTCAGAGAAGACACTTTCTGAGAATTGTTAGGGGATTGCAAGGTCTTTGCCCCGAATTTGCTCCCCCATTTGCATCATTCTGGCCCTGCTGGGCAATAATCAGCTCCACAAGGCAAACATAGAATTTCTGCAACAACACCAAACTCCAAGACATACACCATTATATTTTATACAAGAAGAATAGAGGCATTTTAATTAACTTGAGAAATTTACTTGAATAGAAGGCTGCTAGATAGAGATTCTTAACTTTAGTTAATCTTATTACAAACACCATGGTTATAAATTTGAAAATTAAGAGCAGTTTATGGCTAAAATGATGGAACTTTAATTACATCCTCAGGGGCAGCGGTCTCTTAGCCATAAACACTGCTGACACCTGCCTGGGGCACAAGACAGCACACAGAGGAAAACCTGCATTTCTGCCCAAACAGCCAAGCTCCCTCAGGCACCAGAAGCAATTCAGGATGTTCACACTGGGTTCTCTTCAGGCCTGGTATTTTTTAAGCAATGTGGCTTCCTTACTGCAATCCATGACTAAACTTCCAAGATACATGTTTATTGTGGTAAAATGAAATAAAAAGGAACATCATCTAATATGATACTAATTTATTTTAGAGCTGTACTAATTTTAAACAAACTTATACCATCAAAATAAAAAAATAAGAGTGTGCTTCTGTCTAAAAGTTGTCCTTGCTTGCCCACATGGAGAACTACTTGCACAAGATAAGAAAGATCTGTTTCGCTTTAGACAAAGATTGGCATGATAGCATTATGAGATCTGATGGCCTCTCCCTAACCACTACTACTACTGAAGGAAATAGTTCATTAACAGTAATCACTAACATTTAAATTGTGCAGAGGGGGGCGGGGGTGGGGGGGAGTCAAACCACTTGAAAGGCATTGGCAAAACAGGATTAGCCATGGTAAAAAGCTTAGAGATTCAAGTGTCTGGGATTAGGAGTTTTGTTGTTGCTGTTTTTAATTGCTATTTTATTTTGATGAGGTGTAAGTGAAAGGAAAATATAGAGGAGTTATAGTAGGGGAAAAGATATCACTTGTCAGGGAACATAAAAAAATTCTCTACGTTCTGTCAATACAAAAATAATTTCTCTCAATTCTGTCAACTAGATTAATAAAGACTCAGGTTGAGACCCCAATCACTTAACCTTTAATCCTTCATCTTTCTGTAGGCTTTCCATTTTGGAACAGCATTATAAACAAACTATGCCTTGTTCAGCTTAATCTGCTAATGCCCTTTTGTAAATATTTTCTATCATCCTAAGGATTTCCAAGTATCCTCCAGACCTACAGGACAAACTAGTTTGGGCATCTAGAGATACCAACACAGACACAACAGACAAGTGCACATTTTGGATGCAAAGGAATGGGGTTGTTTTCCAGTTCTGCCCTGCCAGGAGCACTGGGGACAGTGGGGCTGTATCACTGGGACCATGATTCACAGGGGGGAGGGGAGTGCACTTGACAGGCAAGGAAGCATGAGAGAGCTGTGATCCTCAGTGCTCAGACTGCCAAGGCACAGGCCTTGTGCCTGATGCCCTTACAAGGCCACTGGTCACAGCCTCGTTAGTTTGTGCTAATTACGGCTTTGGCTGCCAGGCTTTCCTAAAGGACTTCTGTCTTTTCCCCATCCTGTGCTGAGCACATTGGGCAGGTATCTCTGTGCAGTGACTGGTGACAAGGCTGAGCGTGAAGAGTCCCCTTTACCCTGGGCGTTAAAGAACCTCGGCTCTCTCCTTCCTGAGGGCCACAGCAGAGACCTCTTCCCCAAACGGGTCCCTGGTTACCAGTGGCCTCAGCAGGAGAAAACAAATGAGCTGCCACGTCAGAATATGAATAGAGTCCAACATTTGCCAATGCGTTCACCTCAGTGTGGAACAACAAAGCCACTGGCCACAGTGCCCACAGTTATCCCAACAGCTCAGACAGCCATGCAGGAAGGTCAGCATTCTCTTTTAAGGACCAGGGACAGCCCACAGCCCCGGCACAGTCTGAGCCAGCAAAGCACAGCTGACACCTCTGAATTCTAAAAATGAAAAAGGATAAAATGAAAGTGCCATGAAAGAGGAGTCTAATGGGGATGAACCAAAGGGGACCATTTCAGTGACACCTTCAGCTGAATTCCCAGGAAGGACAATTCACATGGCTGTAAATAAATGATTGGGAAACCAGAGAGAGGTGCATTCTGTCACAAGGGAGGCATGTGTTGGGACATTGTCCTGACACCACCACATGATTTACTACTGCAACATGTGGCGTCTTCTTTGCCTCCTTTTTAATTTAATCACCTCTCCCAGAAACAACTTCAAAAATCTCTTGGACTTCATCTTTCTTTAGAAGAATTTTATGAGCAAAATGTTACTCTCACTATATCTCCATGTGGAGATCTCCTGCAGTATACAAACTACCCTACAATATACCCAACAGAGCTAAAATATGAGATATTGCGAAGTCATATTTGATGCTCACTTTTACTGTTTGACAGCTCACTTCTTCAGAGCTCATCTCTTCAGTTAGAAGACTTGAAACTTTAATTACAAATTAAATATGATGACATGGTCATGTAATCAGCTGTTTTCACCAGCTGGGGCTTAAAAAAAAATCAAATATAATGGCAGCAGGCAACATTGACCTAGAATCATGCTTACACTGGATAGTGCGTGCCTAAAGAAGTGATATATTAATATAATTGTCTTTCTGGCTTAAGCAGAACGGAATTAAGCAAAATGAAACTGTTAATTCAGATGCCAGGATTATGCTGCTAAGAACTGATGGCTACTGATATCCACTGGTATACTGCAGAAGTACTGTGACAAAAATATTGGATATTTTCTTTAGGAATTCATCTTTAATGCAGAATATGTGCAGTGGCCTATCCACTTTTGGGTTTATTTCAGGGATACAGACACTAGTCTTCCTTTTCCTCTTCACAGCAGGGGATCAAATCCTATTCCTTCACATGTTCCAACTTGGAGGAGACAGAATTGGTCTGGTGTTGAACAACTCATGTTCCTCAGAGCTCCACTTTTGTACCCACTCTTCAGTCCTGAGCAGACCAGCTCCAAAGCAACTCCACTGATCTGGAACTCTGGAAAAACACATGGCCATAGCTTTGTTCAGTAAGCTTCTGCCTATCAGAGGCCCAAGCCTTCCAACCACATGAATCACAGCTGCCTGGGCAGCAGCATGAACTTAAAAATCATACAGAAAACCAGAAGCTCGCTTACAGCCTCCTCCCAGTCTCAAAGTACAGCTGGATATCAGTGCAACCTGCACAAGAGGCCAGCAGTTTGCACATCCAACAAACTCCATCCAAACTAAGTGATTAGAATATCTACTTGAAAATTCATGTGTTTTAGTAGAAAATATTCAAATAAAAATTTTTGCTGTTTGCTTGAAAGCTTAACAGCGACAGTTTGAGGGAAGGTATGAACTTGGCTGATCCTCCCTGCCCTACGGACATCCCAGCTTTAATGGCACTGCACTTCTGAGTGTGAGGGCAGTGGGACACCCCTCCCTGCCAGGTGAAGGCACCTGTGACAGCCAAAGCTGTGTCACAGCCCGTGTGAGTGGATGCAGTCCCTGTGTGTGCTCTGGGCCGGCTGCAAGGAGGCAGAAAAGCGCAGAGCTGAGCCTGTCTAACATGGCCAGCCTCCCCATAAAACTCACTCCCTTGCTTCAGTGTTGTGCCAACAGAGATAAAAGCTTTACAACCAGCTGCAGTGGCAGACAAAGGAAGCTCAAATCTGCCTTCAAAATACTGAATAGATATAGCCGCAAGTAGAGCAGCTTTTCATGTTCACATATCATCCTTCATCGCAGGATGGCAATTCCTACAGCAGCATCAAAGAGGAATAATGGGGATATAAACCACAGTAATAGCAATCTGAAGGTCTCCAAACATCTCCATCAGGGTAAAGACAATATTTTATACTGAAGGATGCCTCACCAAAACAATTAAAGATGGCTCATTATTCCTCAACACGTAAGAGCTGAATCACTTTCCTACCTAGAAAAACCTGGCAACTTACCTAGAAAAACCAAGAAATTTACCTTCATTGCTTGTTCCCTTGTTTTCCCCTGTGATTGAACCCTATACAAGGGCCACAAAATCCCCTTCAATTCTTTATTTAAATAAGAGCATTTTTGAACTAAATGCAAAACCTTGGAGAAAAGAAGAATTCAAAACCACAATCCATCTACCTCTAGAAGCTGCTCTCAGTGGTGGCAGAGAAAAAACTGACTTCGACATTGTGGACTGACAGAAAACTAATTTCCAGAACTTAAAAAACAACTGCTTAGTAATTAGAAAGAGGAAACAATTGCTTTCTAATTCTGTCTGTGCTCACTGACATAGTGTATGACCTTGGTCAAGTCATTCCCTTTGTGACTCAGTTTACTCATCTGTGACTCACAGATTAGATGCAGAAGCCCCTGATGTAGGTATTTAAAGGCTTAACTCATGATTGCAGAGCACTCTCAAATCCTAGAATAAAAGATATTAAATATAAGATACTGAAGATAATGTATTCTGGCCCTTCTTTTGTAATATTTGGATTGGAAGAAATAAATAGAGCATCTGTACAGGAAGTTCTTGTTGCACTTGCCGAAAATTCACCTTACCAGTAATGTTCAGACACTATCTGTGCTTCAGAAGCATATGTTTAAAGCACCCACTGCAACTTTCCAGCATCATGAGCATAAGTAATCTCAAGGATTTCAAATATTCAAACTCAGCAGAGTTTCTCAAATTAGGTGTTGTATGTATATACTCTCTATACAATTTGCATGCTGACAACATGTAAATTGTACATGCATAGTATATTAAGTAGCAATGATTGATTATTATAAGCAGCTTCATTAAACTTTCTTAGTAGAGTTGTCACAACTGCAGACCACATTGTCTTGCAGTGCCACATGCACTTGTAGGCTTTTGTTTGCTATGATGAACTTCTCATGAAAAAGAGATTCTGTGACTGATTTAAGCCTTCAGTCCACACTGCAAGCTGTCTATTATATATCCTTAAGCTGGAAAAGAGCTAGCCCCTATCCAAGGGGCTAAGTGAATATTGAAAAGAACTAGAAAGGGGACTAGCTAATCGTGTTTCATTTCAAACTTGGTATTTTGTCATAAAAAAGCATTATGTCAAGGTGCAATGTCTGTCTCCCAGGAAAGCAACTGTCCCAATTCATCTGTGGTTGTATCAGACCTGTGTGAGGAACTATAGATAACAGTTTTCGGAGAACATCTGAAAGGGATGAAACAGAGCATTTCCCTATTCTCTCAGGACTGAGAGAAGAAAAACATTAGAGCTTGGCTAGAGGAGAGCCCCTGCCTCCCAAGAAATCATAAGGACACCAGAAATCATAAGATAATAAAACCCAAGACAGAGTAAAGTAACAGTCCAAAGCAGCAGACTAAGTTTGCAAATACTTTGTCAAATCCAAGTATGTGAAGGACTTCCTCTAGAACTAATGTTTACACCCTACTCTATGTAAACGAAGTAATTTCCCCTCCTCTTGGTTAATCTCAATCATAAACCAAGCTGCAGAAGTCTCCATTTCCTTATTAACATTTAATAATGTCAGAATCACAAAGTTTTGAGGTATAGATTTGGAACAACTCAAGAGCCACAAGACAATTCAGTTCCTGTCATCATTCAGATAGAGAAAGATCTCACCTGTGTGACATGGACAGCTAGAGAAGAACTCTTCAGGCATCTGCTGTTAACTGCTAGCAACAAGATACTGATTATAAAGAATAAAGGCTCTGCTACAAGAATTCTTTGCTTTGCAAACATTGGTTTGACCATATTCAAGACTCACACAGACAGAACCCTAAGAAATCTTATCTGACCTCCCAGCTGTTTCTGCTTTGAGCAGGAGATTGGAATAGATGAATTCAAAAGGTCCCTTCAAAAATGACTTTTTAAAAATTTCTTTTCATAAATACGTGCTTTTATCCATCAGTGCCAAGGAATGTCATGTACCTTCTCAACATGAGAAGCTGAAATGTGCAGCCATTGTGCAATACTGAACCACTTTTAATTGATTAGTGGAACCTGAAGGTTTTACTGAAACCTCAGTATCTTTTACTGAGACAGGAATGACTTTGGAAAAGAAGCACAAAGGTGATCCCCATATTCTACATAAAAGGTGATCTATAGGAAGGAGGCAGTGACTCCAAAAATTTCTTTCCAATCCATTAACACCTCTCTTGTTACTAAATCAACAAAATCACCCCATCCCTTTCACAGTTTAGAGGCCATTAAGAAACAAATAAAACTGCTATAACAAGATGTATGTTTTTCCTTGATGTTTTAAGAGTATTGATCTACCCTGCTCAGTCATAACTGCTGAACTTTCCCAGCAGATTCTCTGCAGAAAGCAATAATTTTAAAAGTCTTAAAAAAACCCAAAAAAACCCCACAAAAAACCCCACCCCAGTGTATGAGAGCTGGGGTGGCTTTGTGCATCCATCATCTCCCCAATTTCCATGTCAGATTTGCTTAGCTGGAGCTGAAAAGGAGTCGGACCTTTCACTTCAGCTCAGATGAACTGGGTTCTGTCAGTCCTCTGTGCTGTTGACTGGAGTAAAGCTCTGCAAGTCAAATGAAGGTCTAACAACTGCTCAATCCCATTAACCTTCATTTGCACACTGAAGTGTGCCCTTGCTAAAGCTTAATTAGCAAATATTCTGCAGATGGAGAAAGACTACTGTTCCTTTCTCTGCTTTGTATTAAATCCACACTGGGCACAAGTCAAGCCATCATTTTGAAAGAACTTCCCCACAGAGGGAAGTTTAAAGGTGATCTTTCCTATGGAGCTTTTTTTGGTGCAGAACGATGTTTGGCTATAACTCACATGCTTAATGCTCACACACCAAACTTAATGCTAGCAGATATCAACTTCATTTAGTTGGCCTGACCCACTTCTCATGCTCTGAGTACATCTACCTAAACAGCCCCAAAGTGATTTTTTTTTGGTGGTTCCTGTTGCTAAAGATAATTTCTCAGAGTAGAACTTTATTCTGAAGAACTTTAACAGTTTTTCTTAAATGGAAGAGACCATCTTCTTCCCAACAATCCCCATAGCATCAGAGAATACTCCTAAAGGAAAGTTCTTAACATACAGATGAACTACTACCTGCACAGCCATAGATTAATTCAATTGTTATAAGGCATCCATAGGAAATATTGCCTCAAGTTATCTTAACCAGAGAAAAGCTCAGCAGTATCTTTTGATTCACTGCCTTCTCACTGTACCCCTCCTGCAGATATTCCTGACCATTGTACTCCAACATTTATTTTCATTCTCCCCCTCATTTTGCTTTTACAGAAAAGATATCTCTCTGACCACTGAAACGCTGCCCGCAACACCCCCCAGAAACAAACAAAAAAAAGGCTATTCAAAGTTTGGATAATTCACATCTTCCAGAATCTTAATATCCCAGAGAGATATTGTGTATGCATACAGCTTTACTGTTTATACCAGTTAAAAATCTCTTATTTCTGTGCAATGAAGATGCAAAAAAGCTGGTTTTCACCCCAGTTAAAAACCTCTTATTTCTGTATAATGTAGCTGCAAGAATTAACTAAAATGCCAGTGCCTGCAGTACCTATGGTGTGGCTCATGGCCATGGGAAATGATTAAAAAAAACAAAAAAACAAAAAAGAGTTCAAGGCTGACAAGGAAAGAAAAGTGCAACATCATTTGCAGCCTATGATTCCTGATGTGCTGTTGCTCTTGAGCCAAAATGGTTTGAGACTAGAAGCAATGAAATATCACACACACCTGCAAAAGATACTTGCTGCAAGAAATATACTGGTATGATAAAAAAATAAGATTTTTTTTTTCCTGATTAATTGGAAAAAATACTTGCAGAACAAATACCATTAACAGGTCTCTTTCAAGTCCCTAGCCCTGGAAAGCATCATTCCTAGGCTGCATTCTCCTGTCAACTGTGTAACAACTTGTAATATCCAAATACAAGGGACCAGTGAAGTACACTCCATCCTCATTTAAAAACATTAACTCCAGGGCAAAGGAATGAACAATTCAGTCTTTCCAATCTCCAGAAGAGTCCACTGGAGAAGAAACAGGATTTTGTTGCTGTTCTGTTCAGAAATAACCTGCCTGCAGTCAGCTGTAACAGTATCTCACTGGTACAAGCAAATACCTCTGCTCATCTGCAGTGGTTAAAAGCTACCTCCAATTTACTCTTTGTCATTGCCCTAACAGGCAAGAAAGAAAATCAAAGTTCAGAAGTCTAAGGATCATCAATAACAATTTTCCTCTGTTTTGCCCTCCCTCATACATTTTTATTTTTGAAGTGCAGTTTGAATATGCATAGTTTACTGTGGAAGGAAAAATGTAGATTTGGCATGGTTATCTGAGGGAAATTTATCACATTTTGTATTATAAACCAACTCTGACACCACAAGGCCATCCACAGTTTACTGCTCTTGTTTATGCAGCCCTAAATAACTGTCAGATAAGCTAAATTGCAATTCCAGCTTTCCCTGGAATACAGTTAAGATAAAATGTCTGAGCTATAAAAATCAACAAAACCCAGTAAGTGAAGAAGTGTTTACAGAGTAATCAAAACACGGCATGAAAACATAAAGCCCTTATCCAATCCACCCTACTAAATGAGGACTTCTCAAAACCTAATTGTTTTACACAAAGACTCCATGCAGAGGTCTCCAAACTCAGCTCTTACTACAATCGATGTCCTGCAAACATTCAGACATACACTAGAACATGCAAACAACCATCTGCAAGAAAACCACTGATATTTTTATATTTTTGTACGAGATTATTACTTTGAAGCATGAGTCAATGAAAGAGAGGTGGATTTTGATCTATATATGGTCCATCTCCTTTATGTACAAGATCAACATCTTGCAAAATATATTTATCTCATGTTACCTTTCCCATCACCTTTCATTCTTACAGTTCTCTAAATGGAAATAACTGCTTGCTCCCCCTTCCTTTTCCCTCTTCCCCTGAAATCCAGGAGTGCATCAGCACAGACTCTTGCTTTTAATCACAACATATACACAAAATGGTCTTCTACTAAGGATTCTGATATAAAATATTTAATCTAGTGACAATAGAAAGCCAAATCAAATTTGTGACTTTGGAAAAAACATGTTTTGGTTTAAGAGGAAAATTTAATTTGTCCTTTTAAATAGCAATTGGCCATTTATCTGGGAAGGAAAAGTGCAAAAGAAAGCTGATATGCAGAAAGCACTGAAATATTCCTCAGATTTTTCTAGTGTTGGATATTCCTAGGAGTTTAAAAAACACGCGGCACACATGGTGGGAAACAGTAAGGTAAACAATTCTCTGGTACATTAGTACTAAAAGGTAGAAATTTAAAGCAACAAAATTTACTCATTTCTCTTATTTTTACTATTCAAATTCTAACATACACACAACAGATAATCAAAAAGCATCTTCATAAACTCACAGGTGTGCAGAGGAGTAAGATGAACAAGCTTATGGGGGTCTTCCTCCCCCAAAGAAACAGTGACATGTATATTCTGGAAATATTTACTAAAAGACAAACACATACACATGTACGTGAAAGACATCAGCACAAAAAACCCACCTTCTACAGAACTACATTCAATTCAATTAAAGCTCAGAGGCATAGTTCCCATCATTTCAGAAGAAGAGAAAGCTACCGTTTCCTGGGATTTTCAGTCCAGCTATCAACGCCCTGCTGCCAGCACAGCACTTACAGAAGCCTGGGTCTGTCTCTGTGCAGCTCCTCTCCCTTCCCTTCCCCTCATCTGCTTTGTTACTCTCCTGGCAGAACGGAGAGGACTCGGTGTCCTTACAGGAGCCGAGGGAACGGGCAATACATGACTTCCGTGGTCCTTACCTTCCCCCCACTCAGAGATTGCACATCCAGCTTCCCTGCACAAGTTACTTGGAGGGTATTTAAAAACAGATGCTCAGAAATCTGAGGAAAACAAAAGCCCAAAGAGTTTAGATTTCCTCTCCTTGGTCCGCCTGACGCTGTTGACACTAAGGTGAGCATATGAGAAGGGGAAGGAGGTGGGATGGTCAGAGCGCATCAAAGGCAGGAGATTGGGAGATGGGGTTCCCTCTGCCTCGACGTGGCTCCCCCCTTGGCTGGAGAGGAAATAAAATGGAGCCTAGGAGGGAGGGAGAGAGATAATCCTGCGGCTTCATCTGATTAGAGAAACTGGGCCTGTGCAGAGCTGGCAGTGCCGCCAGGGAAGCACAGGGAGGGGAGGCAAACAGGGGCAGGAAGAGGAGGAGCGGAGGGGGAGGAATAAAATTGTAAGGGTTAAAGGAAAATTATAAAAGGTATACAAAGGAACTGACTGCTGGGCCGAGGCATCCTGGTATGTGTTCAATATCAACACTCATATAAAGGTGAAATCACCAGTAGGAAACACCCATTGCTTCTGGTAATGTGGAAAAATCAGAAAGAAAACAAATCAAACATCAAGCCCAGAATGTATCAGTCCTGTAGGCACAGACTGGGAACAAGGATGTATCCATGGACTGCAAAGAGTGAGATTGTCTGTGCAGAGCAGGGAGAAAAGGAAAAAGCAGTGTGCTACAGATAGTTATCCGGTTTGTGCCAAACAGGACACAATTTAGAACACCTTTTCTATTAAAAGTAATTTTCCAGAACCTGTTTTCACTTACTTAAACACATCTTAGTTGAACCAAAGTGAATTCCAAGGAGTTTGTGTCAGCACACACATCGGGGTGCTGCCCTCCCACAAGGCTCCCACTGGTGCCATCCCTCCCTCCCACACCTGGCACAGGCATTTCTGGGCTCACAGCTGCCCACAGACTGTGGCCATCCCCACCCCTGCAGTAGTGCAGCCCTCAGGGGATGCCAGCCTGCCCTCCCTGCACACAAACGTGGAGGCAGCACTGTGTCCTCGCCCTCAGCCCGACACAGGGGCTCGCCCAGGCACGGGCAGGGTCCTGAGGGTGCTGCTGTAGAGTATCCCCCACCTATCCTCACCCAACAGGAATATCCTGCCTTGAGGAGACGGGCAAGCAGGTGCTCCAAGCTGCCCGGTGTGACCTGTGGTGCATCAGGGAACACCAAGGACAGATGTGACCAGAGGAGTCTCATCCCCATCCACAGGGGCCCATTTTTGTACAGAATCTCCTCTTTTGCTCACCTTTATGAGGGGCTACACTCAGTCCTTTCCCAAGGATCACTTCAAGTTTCCACATTGTGGGCTGCTTTTATTCCTTTCTGGCCTATTCCCTCCATTTAGAACTTCACACAAGGGAGGGTGGTTGGAACTCTAGTGGGGCAAGGAGAAGGATGCCAAAACGTCAGAAAAGAACCCTTTCTAGTCCTCTTTCTTTCTGTTCAGGAAGCAGTAAATAATTCTTGTAAACCCCTTACATCAGCACTGAGTTTGTTCCTAAGCCTTCACCAACACCCTCCCATCAGGCCTAGCTCAGCTGAGAAAGGGGGATCAACACCCCTCCCAAATGCTTTTAGGAATGTACAATCGCTCCCTGAGTCTTCAGAATGGGCTGCAAAAACAGTGATTTCCTATGTGCTTCCGGGCTTTGTTCCTAAGATGCACAGCCCCACAGACTCACTGAGCAATCACACCCTCGGGCTGCAGGTCAGGAAGCATTTCGGGGGTTAAGAGTCATACACGGGTCAGCAGCAGCTTTCTGCCTGCATTATTTTACCTGCCATGTATTACAGCAGTGAAGCAGAGTAGGCACTTGCAGTCAGCTCTTTGTACTGACCTTGACATCCTTCCTGCCAGGCTGGAAACAGAAGTTCCTTGAATTTGTCCCTTCCAGCACATCCTTATCAGCATTCCTGCTGGCCCAGGATCATGCCCAGGCAACTCTTCCCAGCTCATGGGAGCCTTCAAGATAATAGGACTGCAGTGGTGCTCTCCAGGCAACTCTCCATCTTCCTCTCTTATTCCAGCAGAAGACCTTTAGCTGACATGGTGAGACACACCCTGGCACCTGTAGCTACTCCAACATTGCTCCAGGGCCAGTGGCCAGCCATGGAACAACTCAGTACTGCCCTTCCACTGCAAGGCATCTTCCAAATGAGTCCCAGGCTGCCCAAATGACATCCCAAGAACATATAAAAGATAAAATGAGAGGACAATACTGCACTTAGCTTTCTCCCTAAGCCCTTTATAGAACCAAGTTGCAGGGCTCTCTTGTCCCAGATTTTCTATGTCCAGCAAGGTTGACTATTTTCATTGAAATCATCAAAATGTGCTTACTAGAAGATACTAGTGACCAACTGTTACATCAACAGGTCACAAATCTGGGCATCCATAATGGTGCAATTGGCATACAGCTTTCTCATTCTACATCTGATGGGAAAAGGTGTAAAAGTGCCTCAAATTCAGACTTGGAGAATTTATTCTTGTATCTTTCTTTAAGAAAGTTGATAATTAAAAGAAGCTGAGAAATCAGTAGCCTACAGATCCATTAGGCCAAATCCAGACAACGCTGATGAATTTCTTTTGAGAAGAAGGACAGCATTATTTTTCAAGAGAATTATTTCAGAACAGTTCTACCACTGTGGTTCAGCCTGACTAGCATTCATGTTTTCCTGAGAACTCCACCCAGGGCTTAGACATGTGAGAATGTGTTTAATTTCATGAAATTAAAGTCCTACGCCCAGCCATGGAAGAAAGCTTTCAGAATTACTGTTTACTGATTTGGGTGCTTGAGGGTCATATGAAAGCAAGCCACCAGCCCCCTGACTTTGAGTCACCTGGTGTGAGGAGACGCAGTCAGCTCTGCTTGCCTGCTGGAGAAGGGCACCACCCAGGCAGAGCTGTCAGACTTGCAGGCCAGCTTTTGTCAGTCTCCATCCAGGCAACCACATTCAAGAGAGGAGAAGTCCAGTCCTAGCCCAAAAGTCCTTTATCTAACCTAAAATTTACTGGCACACTTTGGCCATCTACTCCTCTTCAGAAGAGGAAATGGGGTAGGAAAACCATCCTGATTGCTTGGTGCCTCCTAAAACCACGTCCTGAAGCCCTTCTCTCAGCCCTTCCCATTTATAACCCCACAGTATTTTCTTGCACTGCCCGGTCTGCTGTCATTTAGAGCAACTTTTTCTTGCCAGGTGGGTGACCTGGACCTGCCCAGACTGTGCCTTCTGAACTGCTCCATCAGCCCTGAGCCTGCTGAGCTCTGCTGCTCTTTGGGGGGCAGGCTTGAGTGCCCACAAACACTGCTTGAAATTTGTTTACATCTCTGTCTGGAGGCTCTGCATGCAAACCCTGGAAGGCTGATATTTGTTGTCTGCTGATTCAAAGCCACTTAAGGCAGTGAAACTGCACCTTCCACCAGGCAGATTTTATCTTAATGCATTTCTGGGATATGTTCTAGTCTTCCACAATAAGGTAGCCCTCCAGGAACAATATGCTGTCTTGTGGGTAGCACTGCTCATTTGCCTGAATGTCATCTGCCACAGCCAATTTGGATCAGGTTTTGGATATCTTCATTGTAAAGTATTTTCAAGTGTTTCTGAAGAATAACAGCCCCTAAGCACAGTCTGAGAGAGCCTTCAAGATAATAACTAATGCACCATGGGCAAATTTAACTTTTTCAATGCCTATAACCAGTCAGAAGCTCTCCACTCCAGATGCTACTTGTCCCTTATTGAAATTGGCATTCTATATTCAGTACCAGTTTTCAGTTTTTGCTTATACTGAGACACCCCAAATAATTCCAGTCAGTCAGGTGTAGGAGCTAGCATAGCAAGTGTTCACACACACACTCAAGGCAACTGAAATGCACCTGAGACTGTTTAAAAACATGAAAGTGACCATCACCTTCCATTTGGATTAAACAGCAGGGTTATTTCTAACAGAGTGCTATAAAGAAAGCAATTCTGTCAGGTAAGTGATATCACATTAACTTCAAACTTTCCAATATATCCCAATTAATCACCACAAATGTCATTCCATGAGGCTATGTGCCATATGTCTAACACGTCTATCAACCTAATTTGTCTGTAAACACTCTGTATAGAGTTTTGGGTATAAATATAAACACTACATAGAGTGTTTCTACCCAACAAGCATCATGACAAGTTCTGCTTCTCGTGCCTGGGAGAAGACAACTGCTGGTTAGGTATCCCAATTGTAGCAGGCATGGTCTCTGAATAAGCCTCCATTCTGCAATTTATTCTTCTGAGGAAAGGAAGATGATTCGTGTGGGTTTATCTCATAAAGTCTCCATGAAATCTGCCAGGTCACCTACATTTATCTTTATTGGGAATAATGCCGTAACACTACTGACATGACTTTTTTCAAGGAGCAACATAGATGCAGTTCTCTTCTTTGCAGAATTAATCTTTCTGAAAGCTGTCAGAATTTTTAGACCTGTGAAAACTGGTGGTTTTGAGCTCTGTCATCTCCTTTCTCTTTCATCTTGGATATAAGAGCAGCTTTCTCAACACAGCAGACCAGTTCTTTTGCCTTTATTTTACCTTGGCAGTTAGCGAGGCAGCCCACTGATACAAACAATCTCATGTATTTCAAAGACTTACTAAATCTCTACAAAGCACTATTTTTAGTTTGGTTATCAAACAAATAGAACAGTAGCTTATGGAGAATGAAAACAAGCTCTCTTTTTAAAGCGTGTTTTGCAATAAGCCAAAGATGATATTGCACAAAACCTTACATCTCCTCTTAAATCAAGGGACTATCACATGGACACTCTGCTCTACTTCTCCCAGAAGTCATTTCCTCCCATGCACAACCACCAGAATATCTTCCCTACACTTCCCTAATATCCATTAGCAAAAAGCAATAAATAATTGCACCAAAAAAACCCAACCCTTCAAGCCAGTTTTGGGGTACCTTTAAGCTGCCTTTCATGCAATAATGGCTTTGGTCTTTTGATAATTTAATCACATGTTTAGCTTTGCCTTGCATTTGATTGCTAGTCTTCCATCTGTTCTGTACTCTCAACTGAAAAGGAGGCAAGCCAGAACCACGTAAGCAGGCAGAGCTCCCAGGGCCTGCTTCCACAAAAAAAAACCCACTACAGAACACCACACTTCGAGAAGTCACCACTAATTCTGTCCTTATGCGACTTGCCCACCAGGACACTCTTGCAAATTTGGATCTGACTGCTTTTTCAAAGCTCCATTCATGTAGATACTAAACCTCCTTGGTTTACTTCTGCAAATGGTGTCATTCAAAAAAAAATTCCTTGGTCTTTGAAGAACAAGTATCAGAGTCTGTTCTAGATGTTAACTGGTGCTCAGGGCTGAGGGCTATGAACAAAGCCTGCCGTAGAGACAGTTTGCTTTACTTAATGGGAGTTAAGCATCTAAACAAAGATTTGAACTTTGATGCCTCAATTCCCACGTGTAAAATGATGAAATGGGATCAGCAAGAAGCTGGGGAAAGCACAAAGGAAAACACTACACAAGAGGAAAGTACTGAAGCCTGGGAGCATAATTTGCCCCCATGCATTTTGAAAAAACATAGCTCTTCAGCTCCAAGAAAGGCTTTGTTTTCCCAGTGACCTGCAATATTCCCAAACAACTCAGACCACAGACATCATAATGTCTCATGGCCTGTAGATCAGCTCTAGTCCACTCAAAATTCCTGATCCAGACTCCCTTTCCCCAGACAACAAGCCTGGGTAACATATCCATCCTCATATTTCTGCCCCATGTGGCAGGAGCTGACTGGTCTCCCTGACTTCATCCAGGATATTCTGGGGAGAGAGTATGACGGAAGGAAGAGGGATAGAGGCTTCAGGAAAGTTGGAGGGAAATTTGAAAATGATCTGGATCTAGTCCCTGTGGCTGCCTATAGTGGACCAGTCACACAAGAGGCATGATGATCCTTGGTTAAATGAAACAGACAGAATTATTGTGTGACCAATACACCAGAGTGGCATCCCAAATTAGACAGGAGCTGAGCGCAACAGCACTGTATGTTAAACAAAGCTTGCAGCACTAAGTCCTACATTTCAGAGGAGCCCCCAGCAAGAGAACAATGCTATTACAAATGCATCCAGTGTCAGAGGCAGTCCAACAAGAGAGACTGTAAGCTCCAGGCTAGCTCTGCCTGCAATAATCTGCAGGCTTGACTCTGTGACAGATTGAAATGCAGTAACGGTGTTTATGCAACTAAATCTTGTTCTAATCTATTAGTTTATGTAACCTTTGCTCATGGACATACTGACTCATAGGTCTCTGGAATCTAAAGAAAATCTCCTTTAACTCTCTCCCATCCTTCAACCCCTGGTTGCTCAATGAGCAGGTTGTCAGAGATCTTGTTCATTCTCTTTGAGGAACAAATCTGTTGGCAATGGGAAAAAAGGTATCACTTAAATTTCTCAAAACCAGTGTACTTCTCCATGCATACAAATGAAGTTATATAATAAGCTCACCCATGGTGTGCAGGTGTTCTTCAGGTTTGCATTTCCAACCACAGCATGTACCATTTGAGCCCCAGGCTGGGAAAGGCACAGGAATTATTTGCTTAGCTCCTACAGAGAAAAAATACTGCTTTCTAGCATTTAGACTTTTTTTTTCTTGAGTAAAGCAAGGGAACAATACCTGTGTCAGCAACATTTATTCTTCCTAGCTTGAAAGATTTACTTTCATCCTTCTCATATTTCTTGTATTCCCTAGAACATTCTCACATCTATTTTAAGTGAAGAGCTAACCACAGGAACAGTGTGCAGCATTCTTACTGCAGCAGCCACAACTCCAGTGATTACCACACAAAACGTGCCCGCATCAGCTTATTTTATTCCTTTCTGGCTAGGCTCTAACCTAGATTTTTGAAAGGATTCAAGTTAGATCAACCCTTTTTGAGTTTTTTGGGTTGTGGGGTTTTTTGGTGTTTTCTTTTTTG